>JAXGGA010014087.1:0-33139 GCA_038373865.1 Uloborus plumipes | reverse complement strand
CATATTAAAAATGGGGAGCATTGCTTTTAAATTAGTTTGAGTTTGAAAATCTTTAGTATATCTTTTGGTTTAGGTTTCATCTTGTCATGTGGGCGATTCTCTGTCAACTCGATTCTGGGAATTATTTTTTTTGGACTAACGGATTGGTCGTTAGTCCAAATCAAAGTCATGGTACTTTGATAAAAATTGTTTTACTTGCCTCCTTATTTCTATGGTTTATTTTTATTTCTACATTGTAGTTTACTAGTTTCCGCATTTCAGCTTTAACCTTTGCGTTTACAGTAAAAAAATCATTATGTTATTAGGGTTTTGAAATCGAATTGATGAAACAAATTTTTTTTTAAACATTACAAGTTCTTTTTTATTGACCTCCACATACCGGTAGCCAGAAACACTTTTATCATCACCTTAACTTTGAGAATTTTTTTCTCCATAATTTATAATATTTTTTCATCAAACCAAAATTAACTAAATATAATGGTTGATCAACGATAGAAAAACTTGATTCAGTGATTTTTAAGAAAAAGAAAAGAACTCGTTGAAATCACCATTAACGATCATGGAAAAATGAAAGATAAGGAGTTTATCACATGATGTTCCCCCTTCTCTCTCTGGTGGTAAAATGACTCCATTGATGCACCTGACTCATCTATAAGGATCAACTCTGTTACGAGTGTTCAGAAGATTGTTCAACATACCTGTAACGGCAAACGCACTGTTAGTAGAATGTTGGGCAGTGCAAGGTATACTGCCCTCAAAATATTTGCATTGTTTGATAAGAGAAATAGCTCTCTCAGCAGTGACTTTTGTTAATATCTTGCAATTATCAACCACCTCACTTGCTTCAAACTGAATTTTATCTTTTAAAAAAAAGGGTTTTAAATGGAAGCTTTTTTTTTTTTTTTTCAGAATTCTTTTTCTATCCTGAAGAATTTGTCTGGCATCACCACATCCCCTTGTTTGTAGCCATTTTCTGTTTTTACATTTATATTGAACACTATTTTAACATTGTTATATTAACAATTGTTTGGCGCAGTATAGCTCGTAGGGGCTCTTGCGCCAAAAAAAAAAAAAAAAAAAACCAACCAACCAAATCTCCTTGTTTGAGCCAGCTTAGGAGGTTACTTCTTTAAAAAAATCTTTTTCTGATATACTGCCACAGTATAGTTTAGAAACTAAAGAAATAGCAACAGAAGGTATAGTATCAATCAGACCTCTAAAAAACTTATTTTTATATTGACTGAAAGTCAGGCGGGCTCAGGGATGAAAACAGATCAAAGTCAAAGAAGAGGAAAAATTGCTCAACTTAAAATTCTGATAGATTTTTTTCCCCATATTCTGCGAAATTAGCCATGCAAGATTTTCTCTTAATTTGCGCCCTGAAATCGAAAGTAAATATTTTTAAAAGTTCTTAATCGCTCATTCACTATTTATTTTTAAGTCATTCACAACAATGTAAAAAAAAGGGGGGGGGGGTGCAATTTTTGATGAATTAGACAAGTGTATCTCAAGAAACAAACTCTCAAATTAGAATTGCATAGTCTTAAGCTATTTTGATAAATTTTAACATCAAAATAATTTTCCCAAATTTTTGACAAAGATCTTGAATATTTTAGCTGAACTTAATTTCTACTTCCTGCAAATCAAACTGATGTTTTTGGCAGCATGCCGAAATAGAGTACATAGTTCGCCGATAATTGCAGGTCATCCTTGAGATTTCAATCCTGCTGCATCCTAAAAACCTTTCCATTATTTTGGAAGTTGGAAATAATTTCAACTTCTACTACTTTAAATCAACTTATTTTAAGCTTCATTTTAATAATGTGTGTATTTTTATTTTTTTTCTAAACTAGATGCAAAATTAATTTTTTGATCGCGTAAAGAAAGAAAAAATACAAAAAGCGGAACATTGCGTATCCGCGGAAGATTTTCATCCCTGGGCGTGCTATTGGTATTCTGAACAGGTAACTCCGTGCAGTCGATTTTTATACGATACCATGTTTTCTTTTACGAAATTTCTTGGTATTGAGTCGCGCATCATGACTCAGCATCCAAATTATTGCTTATTGCTCAATATGTAAAACTGCAACAACAAAATGGAAATTTCATGTTACTGTTGAATCTGAAATATTAAACAGAATTGACAAAACTCATTTGTAATATAAGATGAGCTGGGCTGAAAGAACCATTTTTCTTTTTTCTATTCTGCATTTTTTCAATATTTACAAAACAAAATCTGAAAAAACCCCCTGAAACGAAAAAGAAACTCCCTTTCTGATTCTTCTTCCTCTTGCTTTGAGGCTCTTCGTCATCTTTTCTCCTCCATGCCCCACCTATTAGCATAAAGCCTTAGGTTCCATCACCCGGGGGTCCGCGGAGCGGGGCCCCGCGTGACAGGGCGAGGCTCTTCGTCATCTGAGCTAGTTTCTTCCTGCCCGTATTTTGCTACTATTTTTTTTTTCTTCTCTTCACCTGCTCCACAGCGATGTCTGACCCTTCTTCAGCCAATTGGCACATTTGCCGAGCGTCTAAGTAAGAATCTGCCAAATGACATTGTTTGAACCAACAGCTGATACTTATAAAATAGGGAATCAATTTAATGTTCTGAACAACATTCAAAACTTTTTGAACTAGCAATATAATAAAACAAACTTACTAATTCCCGTCCTGAGAGGGAGGACTGAGATGTGGTCCAGTCCACTTCAGGCTGCGCTTGGTTTTCGATTAAACTCTCTCGACTAAAAGTTGATCTTATTTCCGGCGAAAAAGCCATCAATCCTTCTGCAAGTCGCCAGTTCCCCAGAGCTACTGCTGGCGCGTCACCCTCTTCCGTAAATAATACGACTGCATACATTCTAGAGAAGATGATAGTACAGGATGCACTAAAAGTTTTTCGAACAAGCTTTTGGCACGCTCAGTATGTATGCAAAGTACAAAAAAAAAAAAAAAAAAAAAAAAGCCTGACATTAACTATGATACTAAAGTATTTGTACTAATAGGTTATTTTATATGATCAATTACAGAAGGAGCAACCATGTTAAAATATACTTTCATTATTGTAACATTTATTTCCAAATGAAAAGTTAAATGCATGAGGCATTTTCTCTATGTTTAAAACTGAATAATGATGGAATTCTTAGGTGTTCTAAGTTAACCCCAAAGCAGCGGGGGCCGTAAGATATTGTCTAGTTGGCTTATTCAGCAATCAGGTATGTAATGGGCCTATTCAAGAATTCTTCGTAACTTTACTTCGAAGCATACCTTCAGAGGATTATGAAACGTGTTTCCAGAATTTGTACCGCTGCTTACAAAAGTGTGTGAGTTGCCAGAGATGTTTATTTTGAGGACTACTAAATGTACATTTGTTATTTATTAATCGTTCCATTGTTATAGCCGCAGTTCTGGAATTTAATAGACACACCATGTATGTAAAATTGTGTGTATTAAATGCCACAAAAGTATTTGAAAATTAAAAAGTACTAACATAGTATTAACCCTCAAAATTAACTGTCGCGTATATTGTACAAATACTAATAAGATTTAAAAAAATACATACCTTCTTCTACTTTTATATCTTCCAAGGTCTTCCCCATCTGAGATGAAAGCTTGTCCATTTCAAGTGACTAAAATATTTTGGACAGTTTGGTAGTTTTCATAAATTCAATTTAAGAGAGAACCCACATGTTTTCTTAGTTTCGTCAACCTTATTAACTGTGGACACTTTGCGCCACACTTGGCAGAGAATTTGTTAATGCAGTCAGTTCCTCTATTCTACAGCTATGAGCCACTACTAACTTCAAACGGGGTTTCTTTTTCTTCAGCTGTTCCTACTTTGTTCCTAACTTGATTAACAAGTCGATTGTTTTTATAACAATCAGTGTTAATAAAATGGGAATAATTCTGTCCTCCTTTCCCAAAATTATTTCCAAACGAAAAGTTAAATACATGGGCCCTTTTTCTCCATGTTAGAAACTTAATAATTATATTAAGATGGGATTCTTGGGTGTTCTAAGTTAACCCCAAAGCAGCGGAGGCCGTAAGATATTGCCTAGTTGGCCTATTCAGCAATCAGGTATGTAGTGGGCATATTCAGGAATTCTTTGTAACTTTACTTCGAAGCATACCTTCAGAGGATTACGAAGCGTGTTTCCAGAATTTGCACCGCTGCTTACAAAAGTGTGAGTTGCCAGAGATGTTTATTTTTTGTGGACTACTAAATGTGCGTTTGTTATTTACTAATCATTCCGTTGTTATAGCCGCAGTTCAGGAACTTTATGACACACCAAGTATGTAAAATTGTATGTATTAAATACCACAAAAGTATTTGAAAATAAAAAATTACTAACATAGTATTAAACATGTGTCACTCAAATGCAATTACTATCTGATGTTAAAGTTTTTTTTTTCTTTTTTTGAATATTAAAGGCCAAGACAATTTTCATTCTGCTATTTATGTGCTGAACAAGTGAGCTATTTAATCAAGAAAAAGTTTTTAAAAAATTAGGGTTCATGACTTTAATATTTGTTTACAAATAATACAATATTGTTGCTCACAATATCCTTTGCTTATACATTAGCGAAAATGAAATTTACAGAGAATCAATCACAGAACAGTTAAAAAAAACCGTTTTAAACTTCCTTAGTTAAAGAGAGCAAAACGTAACATACCTGAACCTTTTTCTGCACATTTTAGTATCCTGAGAACCTGTACATTCGAGCTTCTTGTCTTTCTTTCCATCTGGAAATACGATCTTGTCTGGCGACATTTTGAGGTGGAGGCAGATTGGAGGGTCCGGCAACATTCTGTTCACTTTGGTGCTGAGGCTCATTTGAAGGTCCGGCGACCCTTTGTATAACTTGGGGTCGAGGCACGCTCGAAGGTCCGGCGACACTTTGCTCGAGTTGCTGTCGATGTTCATTTGAATGTCCGGCGACGTCTTGCTCAATTTGCTGTAGAGACATACTGGCAGGTACGGGGACGATTTGTTCAATTTCTGGTAGAGCCACACTGACAGGTCTGACGATAGTTTGAATATTTCGCCTTCGAAGCTCACTGGCGCACCTGGGGAAAAGGCATTGCCCTGTCCGTGCTTTATATACTCGCACTTATGATTTCGCATGCGTTTTTTGAATAACGAAAATAGGAACGCATTGTAAGCCAGATCAGTCAAACACTCCACTCCACATAATGTGCTCAGACTTAGTGTTACAAATGGGACACTGTACCGGGGTTACCTTGTTGAGCCCACAATCACCTGTCATTTCATTGAAATTGTCAAAATAGTATTCTGGAAGGGGCCGCTGATTTCTTACGCATCTCAAGCTAAACACGTGGTCACAGAACTCCAAGATTCCATACATGTGGGATCCCTTATCCTTTATTTTGACCACCACTTTCTGACATATTTTACAAATTTTTTCCTCGTTCGTCCAAATACAGGAAGTAAGCAGGTCGGACGACGTTAAAAATCTTTCAGAAAATTGTGGAAGTTGAAGTCCCGATGTAGAATCCATTCTTAACTGATAAGCACGTACGAGGAGAACAAAAAGACACAAGCTTCACCAAATTCAGTTGAACGCAAACTAACTCTAACTATGGAGGGTGTGGGAGTAATTTTAATCGAAAAAAATCTTACCGAATCAAAAACAGCCTGCGCTGTGGTCTTGGCCCTGAACCCCGCTCGGAGTTTCCTAAGAAGTACGTCGATTTCCGGCGTGGCTCCCCGGTAGCCCAGGTAGTCCGCTGGATTCAGGTCTTCATATTGTAATTGGAAATTGTAGCATAGTCTCTTCCATGCTTCTCGACGTGGAGAAGAAAGCGTTACATTCTTCGATGGCGTAGTTGGCCATCTTGGAAACAATTCCTTCTTCGCACGAGGGGGTAAAGATGATCACCTCGCGCGGAATCCAAAACGGGAATCAAAATCGAGGAGAGAAGAAAAAATCAGAAATCTCAATCTCTTTCTACGGTAGCGCCATCTGACGGTCCAATGTCTCCAGCTACTCCACTAGACCAGACCCCTCCCCCTCCCGGCTCGCTGCCAATAGTTAAGACAGTCAACAATTGTATTTTTTTTAAGTCGACAAAAGGAACAAGATTAACGACATGGGTACTTGCACTATCTGAAATTTTCTTCATTTATCCTAGAATTGTTTAGGGAGAGAGAATTTCTTAAAGAGAGTCGGTACCCCCAATGCCATCAATGTCAAATTGTATAAGTGCGTGTATCTTTTTCTCAAAATCTGTTGAAGATACAAGTACGAAATTTTTTCTGTACCTTAAGTAGACTCTTTTCTCTATGTTGAAGTGAAATTTTACCAAAAGAAAGCTTAGTTTTTTAAAAAATAAATAAATGGTAAGTGACTATTTTTTTTCCAAGAAATGCCGTTTCGCAACACAAAATCAGCTCTAATAATACATATTTAGGGAATATGGAGAAAATTTTATTTCAGTATTGATAGTTAGATGTTAAAAATTTTAAAGCCAAACACAATATAGTTTCTGAGAAAAGGGAACATTTATCTTTAAAAACATTATTTTAAGATATCGCAATTTTAAAGTTAAAATCTCATTTCATTAAAATATTTTAACACAATAACATTAATGTTGTACATTTAAGTCAATCTTCAGCTTTTATCTTTCCCTTGAATACCTTTAATAATTATTTCTTTCCCTTAAATGCTAAAAAATGCACATTTTGTCTGTGAAGTTATAAATTACAAATTGCGTGTCGCCAGCTCTAATAAATGTATCAAAGTTTCACGTATGAAATATTTCTCACACTTTGAATAGACCTTTTTCTACATGGTAAAGTAAAATTTGTACAGAAATATGTCTTTTTTTTTAATACTTCGGCTGCTATGCTTTGGTCAATCGTTCTTCATCGAGTTGCTTCATTACACGCTTCATGAACACACCGGGTTCAATGTTCAATTCTTTCATAACTGCCAATTTTTCAATGTCTCCTACATTGAAGTACGAAATCGCACCATAAACCCCGAATGAAAGAGTTTGCAGCTGTACAAATGTCGCTTTTGGAACTCTGGTCCATATAACATTGTTCACGCTTTCATTCAGATTTTGAGTTTTTCCATGCAGGCACTTTTTTAGCAGATCTGGATAAGCAAGAGCTCGAAAGATGAATCTCATCTCCTCAACTGCAACGAGTAGGTTGTTTTTGTGGTGAAATTTTTCCCCTTTTGCGAAGGCTTGCTGGTACTTACACCACGATTTTTCGCCCATGGGACATAACCCATGCTCAGGATGATCGTCTGTTGACAGTTTGTGCAGAAAAATGACCCACACAGCTTGTTTCATTGCATCGACACTATGCAAATTTTGTCTTATTGCAAGTCCATAATATTTCTGAATGATGTCAATTTGCGTATCAGTCAGCCTTTTTCTTCCGCCGAGAACTTTGCCATCAGATAAAATTTTCCCTTTCGAATTCTCTTTTAACTTACGTAGTCTGGCACCCATTCGCTTCTCAACATGCCCAACACACTCTAATTTCTCAATTGTACAGTCCGTGCCATACACGTTGCTCGATTTAATGTTCTCGAATGCCTTAGAAGCCCCATCTCCCAAATAATGTACATATCGTACACCGTGCTGTTCCACAGAACGTTTAAAAATTGCTAGTGCACCACTAACTTCCATCTGACCACTAGTACCATCAAAATTCTTGTTGAAGCTTTCACTGTGGTTGGACTTGTCCTTGCAACTGCAATACTTCGACAAGATTTCGACGTCTAAGACTTTGCCGGTGTCAACACTAGTTGTGGTAACAACACCGTTCAACGACGAAAATCCCCGCTTCTGCCAGGTACCATCAATAGCCACTGCAATGTCTGTGCAATTATTGTTTTCTTCCACTGCTTCTTTTGCCCTATCTTTCATTGCGCTCACACAAACGTCTCTTACAGCATTTCCTAATTGTTCGTTATATCTTGCGAATCTTCTCGGTGGATTTGGAAGGTTTATCACCCCGCAAAACATTTTGCCGCTTTCTGCGCCCTTCCCAATAGAACGAAGTGCATAGATCATTCTAGAATTTACTTCAAAAACTTTGTGATCTGAAGAATGTTTCTTGGATGTGTAGAAGCTGTGTTCATATCCACACATTACACCCTTCAAAAGGAGATTTAAGGCTAAACCTTCATTTTTCTCAGCAGTTAGTTCGAGTCCACTGTCACAATTTTTACATCTTACCTGCTGCTGAAAAATCTCAGTCAAGATTCTGAGATCTATTATTGTGTTTGCATAAACATCTGAAGAAATTTCCTCATCAAATTCCGAGTAACTATCATTTAAATTGTTTAATTTTTTCTCACTCGAACATTTCTTTGTTGCAGATTCTTCATTTGAGATCGGAACATCAATATTTTCAGCAGATTGCTTCGTGGGGTAAAATTTGCCTTTACGCTTCTTAAAAGCTATTTCTATACTTCGCGGCGTACTTTTCAGCTTGATAAATATACTACGAAACACCTTAGTTAGATTAAATCCTTGAAAACGGGCCTATTCAAGAATTCTTCGTAACTTTACTTCGAAGCATACCTTCAGAGGATTATGAAACGTGTTTCCAGAATTTGTACCGCTGCTTACAAAAGTGTGTGAGTTGCCAGAGATGTTTATTTTGAGGACTACTAAATGTAAATTTGTTATTTACTAATCGTTCCGTTGTTATAGCCGCAGTTCTGGAATTTAATAGACTCACCATGTATGTAAAATTGTGTGTATTAAATGCCACAAAAGTATTTGAAAATTAAAAAGTACTAACATAGTATTAAACAACTTCTGATTTCGCATGCGTTTTTTGAATAACGAAAATAGGAACGCTTTATAAGCCAGATCAGTCAAACACTCCACTCCACATAATGTGCTCAGACTTGGTGTTACAAATGGCACACTGTACCGGGTTTACCTTGTAGAGCCCACAATCACCTGTCATTTCATTGAAATTGTCAAAATAGTATTCTGGAAGGGGCCGCTGATTTCTTACGCATCTCAAGCTAAACACGTGGTCACAGAACTCCAAGATTCCATACATGTGGGATCCCTTATCCTTTATTTTGACCACCACTTTCCGACATATTTTACGCATTTTTTCCTCGTTCGTCCAAATACAGGAAGTAAGCAGGTCGAACGACGTTAAAAGTCTTTCAGAAAATTGTGGAAGTTGAAGTCCTGATGTAGAAGCCATTCTTACTGATAAGCACGTACGAGGAGAACAAAAAGACACAAGCTTCACCAAATTCAGTTGAACGCAAACTAACTCTAACTATGGAGGGTGTGGGAGTAATTTTAATCGAGAAAAATCTTACCGAATCAAAAACAGCCTGCGCCGTAACCTGCAATCTCTGGATTCTTGTTGCTATTGTAATCTTCTTCCCTTTTCTTTTGAATTTTGCGAAAAGGCATATTTTGCGCTCAAAAGTTTTTCACGATCAAGACGCTTCAAGGAATCAAAAGTGTATTCTCCAGGTTGTATGCCCAAGTGTTTGAGAACTTCCAATTTTACAGAGTTTCCTTCATTGAAGGTAATGACCGCATCATATACTCCAAGAGAAAGAAAGGGCTTCAACTTGATCAAATGTTGTCTTTGGAACACGTGACCAAATAACGTTATTTACGCTTTCGTTTAGATTCTGCGTGTTACTGTGCACACACTTTTGACGTAAATTGCCCAAATAGCTTGAAAGAATGCCCAAATATCTCAACGCTTTGATTGCACACTGGTTAAATTCCGACGGATGGCTAAACCGTAATAATTTTGAATTTTATCAATTTGACTGTCAGTTGACCGATTCTTTCCGGATAAGCTTTTACCATCTGATAAGGCTTGCCCTTTCATAATTTCTTTCAGCTTCCGCAGTATTGATCCAATGCTTTTCATGACGTCTCCTATGAACTCAAGTTTTTCAACAGGAAACTCATCTCCATAAATATTCTTTCCCTTTATTTTATCGAATGCTTTTGAGTCTCCATTGTGAAGGCGGAAAGTTGCTGTTCGCCCTGTGAGGGCGGAAACGCCGCTCGCGAGGGGGGAGTACACCCCGGCTAAATTTTGCGCGGGGGAGAAAAGCCTTCGGGGGAGAGAGAGAGAGATCACGGTGCGGGGAAGTTATGTGTGCACCGGGACCTTGAAGACATAGTAGTGGTTAGTACAACATGTGAAGTATGCAATAACCTTAAGATTTCCCCCTTTTAGGAAAGAAAACCTAGAAAAAAAAACTGTTAATATAGATTCCACTCGTTGTGGGATGGTGTTCTTGCCATAGGAGAGGATTCATTGAGCAAAAGGAAATCATCTCACACAAAACTTCGTAGGCGGACCTACTACAGGTCAGGTTGAGGGGTTGACGGTATAGACCCCGTTTGTGGAATACCTTTTGCGTTCCTTAGAGAGTGCTCATCACATGAAAAAGATATATAAAATCAGTATAAACATGGAACTTGTTTTAAAACATACAAGGCGACTTTAAAGAAGCATAACTAATTTTTTATTTTTACTTGCAACAAGCACATATTTAGTATAAGGGCGATTCTCTGTAAACTGGTAATTGGCTGTCCGGACTGAGTATTTAAAAAATAATAAAGTGTAATAAAGTAATTATCGCTCTTAATGCAAGTATAGCATTAATACTTTGTGGCCAATTTTGGAGTGATAACAATTTAATTTTTTTTTCTAGAAATTATCTAAGCGCCGAAAACAGTCCCCTGGCTGTCCCTATCTCATAGTCAACTGTTAAAGATAGGTTTTTTGAAATACTATCAATACCACATAAATTTGGCAATTAATATTTAAAAATAGAATAATAAAACTGTATTTTTCTTCTGAAATATGGTATAATTACGTATTTCTAAAACTTAAAATTGTCATGTAAATTCTGTCCAGCGTTTTTTCAAACAGTCCCCTGTAACAAATTTAAAGCTGTAATACGAAAAATCTATAACTTTTGCAAATTCTTTTTGGCATGAAGTTTAAAGTAATCAGTGTGAATTTGTCGAAATCGCCGAGAACGGTGTTGAAACGTTACTTTGCTTAGTTTGAGAGCCACATTTGTGATGAAAGTATGCATCAGGGTCGTTGCGAAAACAGTCCTCTGGGAAGTGATTTTATTAATGTCAATTAATTTAATTATAAAACATATTAGTTATTATGTCCACGAGTTGTGCCTAAATTTATAGGTAGTCTCGTAACTAATTATGTTCCAGTAGTTTTGCAGATATTACGCAACAAAGAGCAAAAACACAGTCACCTGGCACAGTCCCCTGCCTCGTTATTCTAGGCGGGGACCCCTTATTATGATTTATTAGAAAAACAAACTTCAATTGGCCGTCTTTCAAACCAAAGTAATAGATTCATTTTCGGAGCAATAGTATTATAATTATACGAACATTTCAAAAAACCGTGCCCGGACAGATTGCGTGTGAAAAATGACGAGTTTACAGAGAATCGCCCTTATACGTTCCTTTCCTCTTTTTAAACATTCTATTTGGTTGGTTGGTTTGGTTGTATTTATTGGCGCAAGAGCGCATACAGGCTATACTGCGCCAGACGTTTGTTAGAGAGGGTAAAAGTGCCAAACAAATAAAGCTTTTTGAAGAGTACAGGACATAAAATTTCTGGAATTTTGAAAGGTTTGCCGAAATCGAAATCGCAACGGTTGCTGCTGATAACTGCAGCTTCCAGTGAAGGCTAGCTTCAGAGAAAAATGACCACTGGATCAATCCTTTACTCTTGGAATCTGGACTCTCCTATAGAGGATTGTGCCCATTAAAGTCCCCCAATAGGACTAATGGGGGAGGGAGTTGATCAATCAATGTCTGCAATTCCACGCATCTCAGGTTGTAAGAAGGCGGAATATACACTGAACACACTGTGACCGGCGAGTGAAGGTGTACACGCGCAGCTACTGCTTGAAGGGACGTGTTGAGATTGAGTTGGTTAGATGCATGGTCGTCAGAGATCAGCATTGCCACTCCTTCACAACGATGATCACCTGTCAAACAGTCCTCGCGGTATATGTCGAAACCTTTTAGCCTCGGTCTGTCACCAGGTGTCAGGAATGTTTCTTGCGGACAGAAAATGGCCGGTTGATGATATTCGACAAGATCTTTGATGTTCGTGACATTATGGGAGTAACTTTGACAATTCCATGAAAGAATGCATAGGGCCATGAAGAAAAAAAGGGGAGAAAACCGGTCAAAACTAAGAAGAGCTCCTTAAGGACAAGGAACGTCGTCCACCCATCCTTCATCGTTGGATGGAGGGGTTTCCTTAAACTCAACATCCTAAACTTCCTCGTCAGAGGGAAGAGAAGGAGATTTAGTTAATTTTACTTTCTTGCTTGGAAGCAAGAAGTCCTCTTTTTTGAATTGATGGTATTGCGGGGGCCTCTGCTTAAAGGAAACCCCGACTTTAGCGCGCTTGGACTATTTTTACTTTCTGTACAGACTTTTTAGAATTTTCTACGTTTGAAATATTTTCAGTACCGGAAACAGTTGGTTTCACATTTTCTTTTTGTGTTCTTTGCTGGTTATATGTATTTCGTTTTCTCGGTGAAGAATTTGTATTATTGGATTGCTTATTTTGTTGTTTGGGTGTGTTAGGGTTTTTACTATTGGTTTGAGTTCCAGCTTCTGTTTGTTTGCTTGTAGATTTCAAGACTTTCTTGACTGCAGCAGCATAAGAAAGCCCTGAAGTGGGAGTTCTAGAATCTACTATTTTCTTGGCGTCAGGATAGGATATTTTTTGCGTTGTTTTTATAACTTGTATTTCTTTCTCTAACAGCCATTTTGAACCTTTTTTTTTTGAATATGAAGGATGATCTCTCTTGCAATTAGTACATTTAAAGTCCTTAGTGCACTCATTGCTATCGTGGCGCCTGGCTCTGCGCATCTGGCACAAATGTAAGTACCACGGCACGAAATCTTTGAGTATCCAAACCGCTGGCATTTAAAACACCTGAGCGGATTCGGAAAGTAATGTCGAACTGGGCAAGAGAGATAACCAGCTTTCACACGTGAAGGAAGGACAGGTGTACAAAACGTCAAAATGACGTGTTTAGTAGGCGCCATCTCGCCATTACGCTTGATGGTGATCCTTTTCACTCCTGTCACGTGTTGTTTCTCCATTTCTTGCAAAATCTCCTCCTCGGATCTATAGAGGGGGTCTGGCTCAGAGATTATTCCGCGAGATAAATTTAGTGTTTTGTGTTCTGATACTGAAACAAGAAAAGATCCTATTTGCTTGATTTCCAATGTTGGTTTGATTTGTTGAGGGGTCTTAATTTCTAATAAAAGTTCGCCTGTTCGTAGTTTTTTTACAGACTCGTAGTCACCTATTAAGTGAAAAAGAGCTTTTTTAATCAGGAATGGAGATACTTTAGGGTCACTACGTTTAAGTAAGAAAAATTTCGCAGCGCTAGACTTCACATTCTGACTCTCCCCACTAGGGAGAGAAGAGCTTTGAATTTGTTCAGTTGTGCAATAGTCTAAAGCAGAACAATTTTGAAATTTTTTTATCTCGGATTCCTGGTCATGTGAGACAGCCAATGCAGCTGCCAAGTCTGCAAGTGCCTATGTTGAAGATCTCGTACCCTTCGAAGACGTTAAAAATTGCATTGCAGACAGCCTAAACATCTCTTGGCAGCGTGCCTGGAATGGAGAAATGCAAAACAAATTGCGCTTCTTCCAGCGACACACAAAAGGCATCCAATTTTTTAATGTAAATCGTTCGCATCGGTCACAACAGGTTCACTCACAAATACCTTCTTTGCCACGAACCAGCTCCAATGTCTAATAACTGTAATGTCATTCAGACAGTGTTGCATATTTTAGGCAACTGCCCAAATTTTAATCGTATACGTTTTAAATATTTTAATATTTTTTATCCATCTTTGTCGAAGTTACTAGGGGACACACCCCACTCCAATTAGTTTCCCTTTCTACATGAGATTGGTTTTATGTTTCTAATTTAGTAATAATTATCCTTATCCTATTGTTTGAGTTTCGCTTTGTTTTGTTAAATTTCTGGTTTTACCTAAAATTTTTTACTTCGTATAAATGTCTGTATTGATAACGTTTTTAAATTTTTAGAACTGTTATAGGTTCTGTACTTTTAAAATTGTGATTTTAGTGCAATTTTTAAAATTTTTGGTGCAGCAAATTTCTCGCGTTATTTGATAGGCGATTCTGACTCTGAACTCCAAAGTGGATAACTTTTCTCCTTTCATTTTTGAATACTATGCTGGGGTTCAGAACTTCCATATTCAAGAAACCAAAAAACAGCTTTTTGTACAATTTCACTGTTTTCCTGAATGCTGCATAGTGATGAATTACTGAATCCCCTGCGTCAACCCCACCCATATTTTGATTATGTTCCACGACGCACAGTGACTTAATGATGTCATTTCCTGTCTTTCTGTCTTTTTTCCCCTCTGGAACACTAATATTATCATGTGCGGTTAATAACAATAAGTTTTCTTTTTGTCGTTAAAAGCAAACAAATTTACAGAATTTTCCTGCATCACTACAGTTTCGTTCTTGCCTATATTAGGAATAACTTTTGGTTTTCATGTAAATATGAAGCAGGGTTTGGAGACACGAAAAATCTGTCCAAATACAAGTTGTATCCCTTTCCCAGCGGATTTGACAGAAGTGTTTTCACTATGTGCCTACCGTAAAGACTTTTATTCCGTATCTAGCTCTTTTAGACGGTTTGTATTGCCGGAAACTTAAACGTCCCTTCCATCCGAACACAGTTTCGTCAATGCATATGTTTCTATCAGGTGTAAGCACCGACTTGAAATTATCAATTAGTAAAGCTGTCACTGGCTTCATTTTCTCCAAATATTTTGCCTCTGGTTCCGAATTAAAATGCAGGAATCTCATAATGTCCAAGAAGCTGTTTCTTGACATAACCATACTAAAAAATTGCGTTAACAGCATTGCTGCTAAAGTTGTTGGTTAACGCTAGATGTGGGAAAAGAAGATTGATCGTATTTGCTAGAAAAGAGAATTTTTGCTCCAAATATAAAAACATACATAAAAGATGCCTGAGAAGTAATTCTGGGATAAATAAGGTTTATTACAATTTTAACCATTTTACATATACATTGCGTGTATCGCGATTATGGCCAGTTTGAATTAGGGCAATTCCACGATAATTTACCTTGTCGTGGTGGGGGGGGGGGGGGCTTGCGGTGTGGTGTGTTCGGGGCGAGCTCTTGGCTGAGTAGTGACCCCAGTTGCTCAAACCGAAGTTCGGCGGGTAGGGATTTTTTCTCCCTCCTTCCCTCATCACACTTACCAAATTTCGGAACAAGCCCAAGCCAAGGTGTGGCGACCGTGCCGATGGCTGAGTGGTACCGGGGCCAAGCGGTATCTCATTCGGGAGGCTTCAGGGCTAGCTGGCGAACCCTGTCGTATGCAGCCTTACCCCTGTGTAGGGGGGCTACGCAGGGGCTCGACCCCAGTTTTCCCCCCAGTTCTCCGGTCCGTTCATGGATACACAAAAAAAAATTCTTCTCCCCCTAGTGGGGAGCGTCAGATGAATACGTCTAGTGCTGCTAAATTTTTTATTATTAAGCGTAGTGATCCGAATTATAATTTCATCAAAGTTTCTCCTTTTCTAATTAATAAAGCATTGATAAATTTAATAGACGAGTTTCAGTCAGTTAAAAAACTAAAAAATGGTGAACTCTTAGTAGAAATTAAAGAAACAAAGCAAATTAAATCTATACTATCCATAAAACAAATTGGCTCTTTTCTTGTAACAGTCACACCGCATTCATTCTTAAATTTTTCTAGAGGAGTTATTTCGGAACCTGACCTCCTGTATACATCTGAGCAGGAAATCCTGGAGGAACTGAAAGATCAATATGTTACTGGTGTTAAGAGGATAACTATCAAACTTGATGGCGAGATGGCGCCAACTAAATACGTCATATTTATTGACTTTCAGTAAGCCTGATCTTCCTCCACGCGTCAAGACAGGTTATCTCTCTTGTCCGATCAGACCATATATCCCCAATCCATTACGATGCTTTAAATGTCAGCGATTTGGCCATTCAAAAATTTCTTGCCGTGGAACACGGTGCCACTTGTGCCAGATGTGCGGAACCCGGCCATGACAGTAACGAATGTACAAAAGAATTTAAATGTGTTAACTGTAAAGCAGATCATCCCTCATATTCTCGAAAATGCACTAAGTGGATCACAGAAAAAGAAATAAAAACCATCAAAACAACTCAAAAGTTATCATACCCAGACGCCAGAAAAATGGTCGAATCCCGGATTCCTACTGCTGGTCTTTCATATGCTGCATCAGTTAAAAAAGTATTAAAATCTGCTAGCACACAAACAATTAGCCAAAATGAAACTGCTGCCAAATCTAAAACACTTAACACAAACAAGTCGCCAATTAAACAAAATAATAGTCCTAATGCTTCTTCAAAGCAAATAAGTGAAAACACACAAACACAAAATGCTAAAAATAATACAGATGAAACTCAAACTGCAAACACGGCAAGTCATAAAAAAGCGAAGCAAACTGCAGCGAAAAAGAAACTTATTTAAATGCGCGCTAAAATGGGGGTTCCCTCTAAACAAAGGCCCCCTCAATTTTTTCAGTTTAAAAAAGAAGACTTCTTGTATTCTGGCAAGAAAAATAAACTGACGAAATCTCTTCACGAGGAACTTGCTCCTTCTCATGGGGAGGTTGAGGATGTAGAATTTGAAGAACTTCCGCCATCCGAAGATGAAGGATGGACGGACGTCCCCACTAAATGAGCTGCTTCTCTTTCCTTTGGCCTTTTTTCTCTTTTTCTTCCATCATGGCCCTGAGCATTTTCTCTTGGAATTGTCAAAGTTACTCACACAATGTCACGGACGTCAAAGATCTTGTCGAAACTCACCAACCGGCCATATTCTGTCTGCAAGAAACATTCCTGTCACCTATTGATAGACCGAGTTTGAAAGGTTTCGATATATACCGCAAGGACTGCTTGTCAGGTGATCGTCGTTGTGGAGGAGTGGCAATGCTAATCTCTAACGATTATGCATCTAGCCAGCTCGATATCAACACGTCCCTCCAAGCAGTAGCTGCGCGTGTTCACCTTCACTCGCTGTGCACAGTTTGTTCTGTGTATATTCCTCCTTCTTATGACTTGAGAAGTGTGGAATTGCAGACATTGATTGATTATCTCCCACCCCCATTTCTCATCTTGGGGGATTTCAATGGCCATAACCCTCTTTGGGGGAGCCCAGACTCCAATAGTAGGGGTCTAATAATAGAAGACTTAATTAATGACAACGATCTCTGCGTTCTTAACAACGGTGACAATACATATTTCCATCTTCCTACGCATACTTACCATGCGATTGATCTGGCAATATGTTCACCTTCTCTTCTGCCACTTTGGGATTTTCAAGTTGGAGGTGGCTTTTATACCAGCGGGCACTTTCCAGTTAAGATCACCTTCACTGGACGCTGTAGCTATCAGCAGCAGCAAGCCCGACTGCGTTTTGATAAAGCTGATTGGACAGCTTTTACCCAAATGGCAGACATAACACCGGAGATGGTAATTGATATCAACATTAATGAAGCGGTAAGCAAAGTAACTGAAACTATCCTTGCAGCAGCGAACGCTACAATTCCAAAAACCACAAAAGGTAGAATTAAATACCCTAAGCCGTGGTGGAATGCAGACTGTCAAGCAGCTCATAAAAACCAAAAAAAAGCATGGAGCGCATTTCGTCGTTATCCGACCACGCAAAATTTAGTAGCACTTAAACGAGCTCGTGCTGAAGCTCAGAGGATTCGACGAAAAAGCCAGTGGGACTCGTGGCAAACATATGTCAGCACAATCACGACGTCCACCCCATCCAAGACCGTATGGGAGAAGATTAAAAAAATAACTGGTAACTATCAAACATCTTGTGCTCCCATTCTTGAGAAAAACGGTCAAACCATATCTGACCTCAAAGAGGTGGCTGACTGCTTGGGGACACATTTGTCAGAAGTCTCCAAAGCAGGCAATTATAGTTCTAAGTTTTTAGCTCTTAAATCACTTAAGGAAGCAAAAATCCTTAATTTTAAATCAAACATTTTAGAATCATATAATACCAATTTTACGCTTAAGGAACTTCTTGTAGCTTTACAAAAATCCCGTAATACTTCTCCTGGTCCTGATGAAATACATAATAGCATGCTAAAACATTTGAGTAAAACTTCTTTAGAAAATATACTACATCTTTTTAATAGAATCTGGACTGAAAACTGTTTCCCAACATTATGGACTCAAGCAACAATAATACCCTTACTGAAACCGAACAAACCGCCCAATCACCCAGAAAGCTACAGGCCTATAACTCTTACTAGTTGCCTCTGTAAATTGATGGAGCGAATGGTTAACGCCAGACTGATTTTCATTCTGGAGTCTAATCACCTGCTATCATCCTATCAAAGTGGTTTCAGGCGCGGCAGAAGCACCTTTGACAACTTACTGCTTCTCGAAACATCGATTAGAGAAGCATTTCTCAAACGAAAACATCTTGTGAGCGTATTCTTCGACATTGAAAAGGCATATGACCGTACCTGGAGATATGGGATCCTCAAAACTCTGCACGAATATGGGTTACGAGGTAACCTCCCCATCTTCCTCTCCAATTTTCTGAAACATCGTTCTTTTCGTGTACGGGTCAAATCTGTTCTGTCGGATACCTTCATCCAAGAAGAAGGTGTACCCCAAGGAAGTGTGTTGAGCGTTACTCTTTTCATTATAGCAATCAACAGCTTACACAAACAAGTGCCCCCTGCTGTCAAAGGTACTATGTTCGTTGATGATTTCTAAATATCCTTTTCATCATCGAACATGAGTATCATTGAAAGACAGCTTCAAACAGCTATCAATAAAGTCTCTCAATGGGCGGAGGAGAATGGTTTTTCCTTCTCCCCGCAAAAAACTTTCTGCATTCATTTCTGCCGTGAAAGAGGTCTTCATCCTGATCCGGACCTTCACGTTAACAACCAACCAATATCTGTAAAACCTGAAGGAAAATTTCTTGGAATCACACTCGACAATAAACTTAAATTTTTGCCACACATACGAGAGTTAAGAAAAAAATGCTCATTGAAACTGAATATTCTTAAAGTCTTAGCTAACACTTCTTGGGGTGCCGATACAGAGTCCATGCTAAAAATTTACAGAGCTCTGATGCGCTCAAAAATTGATTACGGTTGTCAAATCTATGGCTCTGCAGCTAAAAGTTATTTAAAAATCCTCGCTCCAATACATAATCTTGCACTGCGCATCTGCACAGGGGCATTTAGAACCTCTCCTATTCAAAGCTTACATATCTTAGCACATGAACCTTCTCTGCACTATAGACGTCTAAAGCTATCTCTAAGTTTTTATTTTAAAATCAAACCAAACCACCCGCAAAACGCCACCCTCTAAGTGTGCATTTTAGGCCACTCATATCTTCCCATGACCATCATACAGTGACTACGTCGAGCATTATATGTATGCTGCTGAGCTCCTCGTAGTCATTCGACGATCTTCATCCACACGACATTTGCCGCCGTCATCCAACATTGGGATTCGAATGAGACAGGCGATCAACACCCTACATCTTTCTGATTTTGATTTACCTGATACAGCAGAACTTATTGAACCTTGGAACAATAATAACATCACTTTTCTTTATGATTTCTGTAACTTTCAAAAAGATACTACTGCAGACTTGGTATACCAACAGATCTACTATGAGGTAAAACAAAAATATTCTTCATATTACGAAATCTTTACCGACGGATCTAAGGCAAATGATCACGTTGGCTTCGCAGCAGTAATTGATGGTTATACTATCTCACAACAACTACATAATTCTTGCTCAGTCTTCACTTCTGAAAGCAAAGCCATAGCCACCTCTCTCCAAACAATAGCCCAATCAAATAAAAAAAAGTGGATTATTTACACAGACTCGAAAAGTTCGTTGGATGCCCTTTCAAACTGTAACAACAATAGCCACCCTTTTGTG
Source organism: Uloborus plumipes (assembly GCA_038373865.1). Classification (NCBI taxonomy): domain Eukaryota; kingdom Metazoa; phylum Arthropoda; class Arachnida; order Araneae; family Uloboridae; genus Uloborus; species Uloborus plumipes. The sequence goes on along the minus strand of JAXGGA010014087.1, from coordinate 13,086 downwards.
ATTCAATCTTTTCAATCATACCATAGGCTAAAACAAAATAACTTCGAAATTTTCTTCTGTTGGATACCTAGTCATGTAGGCATTGCTGGCAATGAGGCAGCCGATACAGCTGCTAAGGCCGCTAGTGCCCATTGCGAAGACCTTGTTCCTTATGAAGATATAAAAAATTCCATTACGGGTATGTATATTAAAAACAACTACTGCTTGTTGCAGGCGTGATCGGGGAATGAGTGGAGAATGGTGCAAAAAAGACCAAATTGCTTTCTCTATCCAATGCTTTCACAAAAGGTTTCCGAGATATCGTCTTTAATATTACGCGAAAGGAAACTAAGTCGTGCATAGCCCGGTCTTTCGCGATCTGGCCATTACCAAAGGTTGAACACTCTAATACCTTCATTAGCCGCGCGAAAGCAGCGCCTATATGTGGGCGATTCTCTGTAAACTGGTAATTTGGTGCTTGTCCGGGACCGAGTCTATTTAAAAAAAAATTTAATAAAGTGTGATAAAATAAATATAGAAAAATGCTGGCTCTAAATACGAGTAAAAGTGGTTAAAACTCGGATTGTGGCGCAGTTGTATTTCGGAGTCGATACAGCATAATAACTTGTGTTTTTCAGTTTTACTAGAAAATATTAAGTTGATATATACACACTTGTCCGATGGCATATGTCCCATATCGTATATGTCTAACACTAAATCAAGGTAATAAATTGGCAAAAAATCTATCATTGAACACTATCAGTATATTTGTTTTTTAGGGGGGGGGGGTTTTTTTTTTTGTGGCTTGGTTTTTTGGTGAGTTGAGTTTTTATCTGAAAGATGAGAGGAGAGATTGAGTGGGAGCTATAGATTGTTGTGGAATTTTTGCATGATTATAGTGCCTTTTTGCGTGTTTTTTTTGTTCTTTTTTTTGTCGATCTGTGGGATTCTGTCAGGTGATTTATTCGTTTGTTGTACATGTGGGGGGGCTGTGTGTCAATTCGGTAGCTGGGGTTAAGGTTTTGGGATGGTTTGGAGGCATCTGGGAGGGTTTCTAAAGGGTGATTTGGATTTAGACATGTGTTTGAAGGGTAGCAGATCTGGGGGGGTATGTTGTGCTGTTTATTGCCGGGTTTGGGACGGTTGCTGTAACTTTACGGTTTAGTTTAGGTGGGTGGTAGATTTGGACACCCACAGCTCCGATCATATGCATGTATCCACTAAGACGCGGGAGTTCCTGCCCCTTTTTTCATGGCGTCCCTCAGTTAGGAACAGCCATGACTGAGCCGAAGCCGGAGGCATAAATCCTCGTTTTGTAGCTAAGAATAGCCAACCAACTGGTAGGATAAAGTGAATTTTACTTCCCAGGGGTCGGACAGGGGCTTCCAGCAAACTAATGGTGCGAGCTCCAACGTCGAAATTTGAAGGCTTAAAGCTTGGTTAATGGTGCAATTGAGTTCCAGCCCGTAAAGCCAGGGCTGAGGCAGAACTTATCGTGTGTGGTGTGGACAGCAAATTCTCTCCAGCAGCTCGATCCATAGCATCCTAAGATTGCGACAGTGTCGCCCATTTATTAATGGGCTCCTCAGTTGAAGAACGGCCAGCACAATGATCGAAGGCCGGAGGCGCAAAAAGCCTCTATTATTGTAGCTTAAGATAGCACAACCTAACTGGTAGATAATGTGAATTTATCTTACCAGGCGAGAGCTGGTCCGCAAAACTATGGTGCGGCGCTCAACTCGGAAATTTGTGAAGGCTACGTTGGTAGCTTGTACCTGCATTCGATATTTCTTTGATATGCCCCCAACTGTTTTAACAATATGATGTGCATCATAATTCTTTAAATTATGGAAGATTATAGGAATCATTTTCCGCATTCTATATTTGAGATTACATGCATTATGTGCCGCCTCTCTATATTTTTCGCATATGACCATGGTCTTTGACACGATCCCCCGTTTAAAACCTTCTGGCATATATGACAGGTGACAGCCGCTTGGAAGCTCGCTTCTTCCTGTGGAGAAAGATGCATTGGCTTGACATCGTTCAACTTTTCGGCAAGCTCTTCTCTTTCTTCTAATAGTTTTTCCATAAAGTGTGCAGCTGCATCTGCCCCTCTGTATATGCTAATCGGTTTCAACTGCTTGCCGTCTGGACCAACAATAAGGTAGGAATACCCACAAGCATCATGTCGGCTTATTTTCTCCGTAAAAGAGTCATCAATTTGTGGCTGGACTGAATGTATGGGAACGATGATGGATTCAAAGTCTGCATAGATTACATATGGGATTGGATGTTGATAATGCTCATGTTGAAATGAGAGAATGTTTTCACCCTTCTGGGGTAGGCGAATTCTTTGAATTGGTACATTTTTACAATATTGGTGATGCTCTTCAAGGAGATGTTTTTTGGAAAAGCGATGAAGGCAGCGATAACAGTAAAAGCATTCCCCGTCGTGATTTGTGAGACTGCTAAGTAGTCGATCCATATTTTTAATGAGGCAGTAATGCTGCATCTCCTCATTTGCAATCAAAAGTAGAATGATAGCCTCCTTATCTTCACGTTCGGATATATGTAGTGGGAACACCACATCATTATCTTTACAGCGAAAAACATTTATTCGAAGATTACTCATCTTCTCAATTGCTGAAATTTTGGCTAGGGTGACTGGGAAATCAATTCCATCCATTTTGATTTCATTTTCATGTGCCACGTAATGGGACACACGATACGGATGATCCTCCCTTGGAATATTCATTTTATATGCCAACAAGCACCAGGTCAAGCATTTGTTATCTTCATTTTGAATGTTTAATACAGCTTTCTTCGCCCCTTTTTTCTTCGAAAGTGTTATGTAGCTGCGCCCAGCCAATGGCGCATATTTCGCACATTGCACCTCTACATGAATCATATGATCGAGGGTCCACCCCGATCCAAGCTTTAGGAATTCTTCAAACGTGTTTTCCACTTTGGTGATTGCCTCCTCCAGATGATTAGGAATGGTGTGCCCCACTAACTCAATTTGTGATACGTATCCAAAGTGATGTATGATCACATGTCTCTCTCCATTTTCAAGTAAGCGTGAGAGTTGAGATTTCATAACAATCCGCCACTTAATTGCACGCTTCTCCCTTATTTCATCATTAAGATGGTTTTGAATTCGAGGTCTCAATTCCTCAAACGCCATCTTCACATCCTCGGCATTTTCACGCGTAGGTTTCAACTGCGCAGTTCCAGTGCAAACTGCGAACAATTCCAGTGCAAAAACACCTAAGGCGGTTTGCCTTGTTTTCCTAATTTTTTTTTAGATGGGACGGAACCCTGATCGACAGCATTGCGCTTTGAGGGTCCTGCTGTATGCGTCACACGCACATGTTGCAGCAAATTCGACTTCTGATTAAACATTTGTTCGCAATGGTTGCACTTGTAAATGGGGTCACCATGAGCTGCACGTTCATGTCTCCTCAAATTGTCCAATCTTGTGAACTCCATATCGCACTCATTGCATTTTTTTATGGTAGGAGCAGTTGCAGGTGCGTGCAATTTCATGTGGCTATTTAAATTTGTTTTGCGTGTGAATCCTTTTCCGCACTCTGTACATGTAAAGGGTTTAGCCTGCGAATGCGTTTTCGCATGACGTGTCAAACTACTCTTTAAAGTGAAGACTTTGTGACAAATCTCACACACCTATCAAAGAGACAAAAAAAATTTCTTTTAGAATAAGACCTACTTAAAAGATTTCTCTACAAATATCACTCAGGGTCAAGCTTACTTAAAAGCTAATAACTAACTCAATGATCCGCTTGAATATCTCTCAGGATAAAGTCTAATTTTCTACAACCACTTAAGATTATGATCAAAGTGACTATCTCCGTATAACGATCTATCTACAAAGTCGAAAACAACTTTTTCAACTCAACTGTCAATAACCAGAACTACAATCAATGCAACAATTCTAACAAAACTACCGTAATTTCCGGAAGAAACGCCGCCTCAACGGAAGCGCCGCACCCCCCTAAAAGTGAACCAGAGGAAAGAAAAAATGTTCCAAAGCGCCGCATCGCCGTAATTGCCGCGGCTCACGAAAAAACAGCACGCCACCGTCGAACGCAACGCTCGTCCGGCGGCTCTGTTTCCTACGAGTTCCGCCCGAGCAACAACGTTAAGTTTAAAATTAGCAGTGAAACTTTTATATCGCTTGGGTGCCACAATTTCACAAGAAAGAGCAGTAAATTAACCAATTCTAATTACCAACCACAACCATGTGCACGTGTGTAAAAATGAGAACTGGTAGGTAGGGTAGATAGACGGAGAACACGTTTCCGCAGTGTTGCCAGATTTTTCAGACCAATACGATAAACTGAGCAGCGCGGTGTAAAAAAAAAAAAAAAGCTTTGGGAGGGATGAATGGTTGAAAAATAAACTGCGTGGCGACGCGGTGTGAAAAAAAAAGGTTGATCAGAATCGCTGTTATTAATTGCCAAATTTATGTAGTGTTAATAGGTTTTTTGAAATACTATCTTTAACAGTTAAACTACGGGATTGCGACAGCCAGGGGACTGTGTTTTTGGCGCTTAGATAATTTCTGTAAAAAAAAATTAAATTGTTATCACTCCAAATACAATTGGGCCACAAATTATTAATGCTTTACTTGTATTAAGAGCGATAATTACTTTATTACACTTTATTATTTTTAAAATACTCAGTCCGGACAGCCAATTACCAGTTTACAGAGAATCGCCCATATAACTGAAAGATGACATCGATTGAAATTTCGTGTTCCGCGCATAAGTGTGGCGCAGCTGGCGTTACTCAGAACATGCAAATAAGGCTTGTTTTAAAAGCGTGTTGTGAAGCTCAGGTGTATTATTTTTCCGTGAAATTTGACAAATTGCGTTCGTGTTAGCCAGGAATACCTTTAAGAAGACGAAGAAGCCATTATCAACAGCTCACCAAGTTTAAACGAGGTCGTACAATTTGGCTACGAGAAGGTGGATTTTCATTTCGCGATATTGCAGAAAGACTTGGGTGGGAATGTTTCCACCATGCATGATTATTGAAAGCTATGGGCAAGGGATGGTACTACCTCAAGAAGATCGAGTTCCGAGCTGCCACGTGGCACGATTGAGAAGGAAGATCGCCGAATCTTGCGTACGGCTGTGGCGCATCGTACTGCATCTGTGTCGTCTGGTTGCAAAACCGGTCATCTCCAAAACAAAAAATTTTTCAGGAGAGACGATTTTTTGTCAGACCTAGGGAATTTAAGATAGAATCCAAATCTCTTGTTGTTAATGTGTCACTAGGATAGTAGGTTTTAAAGCACCATAAGAGAATCTGGGGGAAGGTGCAGGGAGGGGAAAATTCAAAATTATAGTTTGGATTTGGCTGGTTTTGCAACCCATTTTGGAGTTGGCCGGTTATGCAACAAACTATAGCTTAAAATATGTACAAAATTGACTTTAAATAGCGGGGTTTTAGCCAAGTAAAATCATTCACAATGTTTCTGTGTAACTGAACTTTATTTTAGGTTGAGTAAACTTATAGAAAAAAATATATATAGCGTGGTTATTAATTAACGTGAGGTGTTTAGAGTCTTGTATCGCGTGAAGTACTGGGGGAAATATTGCCAAAGTTTATGGTCACACATATTAGACCATGGGATTTCGATTTCTGAAATAAAAAAAGTTTAAAAAATGGTCACCAGGGGAAATTTTGGCGCTGCAAAAGTGTATTACTCTGATTGTCGAAGAATTAAATGCCACTGACAAAATATGCATCCATTTTATTTGCAAAAATGACTTTTTTATCACAAATGTAGTTCAATATGATTACCATTGTGAAGTTGCAAGAGCTGGATACGATGCACAACATTTTTCACGGCAGCTCGTAACATATCAGAATTGATATCTCTGACTTTTAAAGTTACAATATCCTTTAAACTTGCTATATAAGAAACATGTCTTTGATGACTTAATTGGCTTGACTTGCAGAAACTGTATTCACGATTTTCTCCATTACTACGCGTTTAAACACAACTTTCAATGAGCAACAATAACATGTAAACTAACTAAACTATCGTCAAGACGTGATATGATAAGCGGGAACATTAGTGCCACATGCCTACCTGTTGAATTTGGAGATGACCGGTTTTGAAAAACACTGACGAGTGGATGTGGCCGCTTTTGCAGCACATTGGGGTTTTCTAACTCCCAAAACGCACTGATTTGACCTGTTTTGTTGTGGTTTCTCATTGCCAATGGGTGGGAATATTGGTAAAGAACTTAGTACAATAAAAAAAGAATTTTTCCAAAATTGAGGAGTTGGCCGGTTTTGCAACTAGACGACACATCTGCTGCTGACATTTGAGCTGCAGTTGGTACCTTCGTGACCCAAGGGACAGTAAGAAACTGTTTACTTCAAGGACAGCTCCGAGCCAGGCTGCTTGTAGCCGGTATTCCATTGACTGCAAACCATTGCCTTTTCCGACGGCAGTGGTGCCACGACAGAGCTCACTGGAGGTAGGAGGAGTGGAGTTCTGTTGTAATTTTTGATGAAAACAGATTCTGAATTAGTGCCAGTGGTGGCTGTATATTGGTCAGAAGGAGGCCAGGGGACCGCCTGCATTCAAGTGGTCTACGGCCTAAACACACGGGACTCACACCTGGAGTTATGGTCTCTGGAGCAATTTCCTACGACAGCAGGGGCATTCTTGTGGTTATCCCAAACTCACTGACTGAAAATTTGTCGTCAGTCTGTTACTTTAACCAGTAGTACAGCCGTTCATGAGTAGCATTCAAGGTGGCGTTTTCCAACCGGATAACGCTCGCTCTCACATCGCTAGTGTAACGCAATGTGCTCTACAGAGTGCTGACATGTTACCATGACCTGCAAAATCACCAGGTTTGTCTCCAATTGATAACGTATGGGCAATTCCATGGTAACTTACGTTACATTTCGACCAACTCTTATGCAGTTAGCTCCTTAGTACAGACAAATATTGTTATAAAAAACCTTGTACAAAAGCATTCAGTGAAAATCACAGTCAAAAGCAAAATTAAAATGCAACAATATTTGACGCACTTAAATTTTACAAAATTTAGCAGGCAAAAATAAGGCAGTAACTTACGTTACACAAAAAGGGAATGGCATAATATGAAAATTGGTTCTAAGGCAAATTTCTGCTCTATTACAGCTGTTTTCTTGTTTGAAGTATAATTTTTCAGTTTCTTATAATATTTAGGAATTAATTTTCATAAATTTAAAATTTTATTTTAAAAATTGAGTTTTATGGGAATTTTTGACTGGGTAACTTACGTTACAGTAACTTACGTTACAAAATTCACTTACAAGCATATCTTCATTGCAAAAATTAATGAATGAAAATTACAGCTTAGTTTAGATCAACATACTGAAAATTAACAATTATGAGTTAAATTTACAGAAATTTAATGCCAAACTCAATGATCAATCAAAAATATTACAAAACATAAGACTTTTAAATGTATACTGGCCGCTGGTATTAACAAGTTCAGGTAATTCTATTTTCGAATCATGTTTTCTCTTACAATAAATTCCCTCTGTCGTTTCTGGCCATTTCTAATTGGTTCCAACAGCAGCCATTACTTTTACTTTAAACTCGTTTTCTTCAATAATCGTCACAACTCAAGGATACAATGTATTTTCGTTCTTCACCACCCACCAGTCACCAGCTTTTTTTTTATCTCTGTTTTTGCTTCTTGTTCCTTAAAATACTAACTAAACGAAACCCTACATTTTGTTCATTTCTGGTTCTTAAATGGTCATTGTCAATGTGCAGATCTTCAGAAAATATTTTTGATACATTTTGCTTTTTCTAACATATTTCAATACTATTAAGAGTGACTTTTATTTATGAATCTGTAATATCCACATGACTTTTCCCATACTCCTTCTACAGCGCATCTTTTCTGCAGAGTTCAGTGGCATTTTAATGCAGAACAAAGTATATTTCAATTGAAATAGATAAACTATTTTTATATTTGGTTTTTTCCAAAACATATTTGATGACTTTAAATCATAACAGAAGTCATTTTTTGAATAATTCATAGTACATTACCTCCTAAATATTCTGAATGCAGTGATATTGTTTAAAGAGAATTAATATCTTAAAAGCCAAAAAGAAGCATGTAATTTATAATAAAGGTGTATTGTAATCTTATTAACAGACATTTTAAGAAATATGAGTAATCTAAATTAAGTAAATACAGTACAATTAAAAGAATTATTGAATAAATTACTTCTATTAACCACATAGGTTTTATTTACAATTTACTTTATTTCGAAACACAAGTATTGAAGTTCTGCTAAGGTAACTTACGTTATCTGCATATGTGGGTAACTTACGTTACACGTTTTGATTGTAGCACAAAAAATTAAATAAACAATATTCAAAAGAAAAGTACTGTTATTTGCTTAGTACACATCTATAAGATAAAAAATATAACATAGTTAACATTGTATTGCCCTTTCTTTATTTGCTGTAAAAACTTTAACATGTTTTTGGTAACTTACGTTACATGGAACAGAGCCTTTTTGAAATTGACATAAATCACTTAATTAAATTGAAAACACTTGTTTCATCAATTCACAATATTAATTTAAAGTGTAATAAACAACAATCTTCCTTTGTCACATTTATCTAATGGAAAAAGTTGAAACTTATCAATGTTGAAAGTTTGACCATTTGCTTCACTGAAAATAAAATACTCTAATACCAACTTCAAAGTATTGCCGAAACTAAAAAACTATATTCCTAACAAAAAATTGTTATAAATATGAAACTTCTAACATTTTTAAACCAAAAAACATGCAGAACAGTCACATTACTCGAGTTTAATTTTTTCAGCGCTTTTCCACACTTGCATGGAATTGCCCGTATGGGATATCATGGGATGTCACCTCGAGCATCATCCACAGACAGCAATGACGGTCCTAGTATTGACACAGCAAGTGCAACAAGCATGGAACTCCATACCACAAAGTGACATTCGGCACCTGTATGACATAATGCATGCACGCTTGCCTTCAAAATTCTGGAGGTTACACCCTCTATTAAATTAACATAATTTCACATTTGCACAACATTTTCTTGAGCTTAAATCTGTACCTCAGAACCAGACTAACGTAAGTCCACTTTCGTCATTTTTCGGTAGAGGGGAAAAACGATTGTCGAATACATCGTTTTTCCCCTCGACTGAAAAATGACAAAAGTGGACTTACGTTAGTCTGGTTCTGAGGTACAGAAATTAGCCAGTGATCTTGTACATTTAATCAATTAAACATGTTAACTAGACAGTTGCATTACCCAAATTTCATTACTCTACGGCAATTTTTTCTTGGTGTTTGGATTTTTTTTTCCGCCAGTGTATGTGTGAGTCATTCAGTGCTGTTCAGTTAAACCCTCCGTGTTCTTTAGTTGGATCTTGGCTGGGTTGGGCTTGCTGAACACATGCGATGCTTTCTGCGGCTGCAGTGTAATAGGCTTAGGCTGGTGCCAGCTCTGAAGGCGCTCAGTAGGTGCGGCATAGAGCTCTTTTTACGTACAGTCAGCATTCAGAACGTGAACAAAAGAAAAGGACGGTTTTAGTCATTATCTCACAATCTATAGGTATTACATGTTTATCATTAAGTATTGGATTGTATGTTACTACATATAAGAGAGTGCCATAGGATAATTGAATAATCATTATAATATAAGCTCCATTATAATATAAGCAGTCCAGAGTCTGAATCCCGTGAACCTTTAAGCGCGGAAACCCAGGATTCGGGCCCTTTAGCGTGGGGTGAAGTCATTCTTTGTTTACATTGAGAGGAGAATATACACGTGAAACTTTGGAGTTTAACAATATGTTTTCCATTGTTTTTGAAACTTATTGAAATATTTTTACTCAAGTTCCTTTATATCAGCAACACTCAAAGTGTGGTTCACAGGATACATGCAACTGACTGAGCTTTCCTGAACGACCTGGTTAAGTCCTACAAAAATCCCGACACAACGTAAAAACTTATTTTTTTGAATAGGTACACCTTAAAAGGACTTTTTTATTTCTTTTTGCAAGTAGTAGTTGGAGACCGCTTATTGAAACGAAAACCGTTTAATGAATTCAGCGACAGTATAGTAAAAATTATACTAGCACAAATTAATTATCAATAATGTTTAGGTTTTTCCGGTATGATATATTTGTCACATGTGCTGTGCATATAGCTTGAGTAAAATGTAGGTGGAATATCATTTGTTTACAACATTAGTGTACTGCATTCTATTACCATGCAAATGCCAGGTGCAGACTGCGAGAGTGATTTTTCTGGGGAGGGTATTGCAATGGCAAAAAAGATGTGCGGTTGAGCAGCTTACGGCACTTTCGCATCAAAACATAGGGGCAATTCCATGGTGTCGGACGTAAAAAACGGAGAAATATTTTTTAGTTTTAGTTCCATTTATCAAACATAAACTGAATAGAAATGATTAAGTTGGTATTCAAAATACTCGCTACATCATAATGAATAAAAAATCATGTTAGTTTTTTAAAATAGATCTCTTAGATAGAAATTAAGAAGATTTAAAGAGTTGGTGTCGGACGTAAACGCACAAATAGTAAAATTGGAGATTCACTTAAAATTTACTGAAACTCTGCGAATTGGCTTACCTTTTAATTTCAAAAACAGCTAAGATCGATAGTATACTTATGATTAAAGCATATTTTACAGTTTTTTAATTATATTGTTTTGAATAAAATGAACTTGGAACTACTTTTACCTTGGTGTCGGACGTAAATTTGCGGTGTCGGACGTAAACTCTTCGAATTGGACCTAAACCGTTGTTCTTAAATGCAATGATTACAGTTTTAAATAAGAAAATTAGCTTAAATTTTATTCCTAGGTCACACATATTATTTTTCAACATTTGAAAGGGTTCATCAAATTTAAACTGCCCCCTTTTTCCTGTTGGGATCAGGGGACGAATACGTTTATAATGTCCCGTAATTTGTAAAATATTTTGTCCTCAGTTCTTGGCCATTTAAAATAACCTTTAGAACTATGCATAACTGATACTACAATGTAATTTTTTTGGTGATACATCCAAGACAAAGCATGGCATCATGCGTACCACAACCCAGTCATTGATGTTTACTGTATCAAGATCTGCAGATTCTTCGATCCCGGAATTATAAGATTCTTAATTTGTTATCACGTTTTTCTTAATTTGTTATCACGTGATATGTTACCAATTTGAACTTAATTGTGTCCAACTGATTTGGCAAAATGAGCAGATTTGATGTTTGGAATATGGAAAACAGCTTTCCAGTGCTGATGCAAATGCTTTGTATCTATGTGTATATCTTTTGCTGGAATATACTTTATGTGCATATTTGGATTTAAAAGTGCTGAAATTTGAGAAAATCGCTTCGTTTTTGTCACCGTCATTTTTCTTGCTTTAACGCGGCGCCAAACGATTTTTTTCACAATGCCTCCTATGGCATCAACCACCATCAACCAGCAAATATGAATATTAATCAGTACACTGATAAAAAATGCAAGCATCCACTTGTACAAATCTAACTACGAAATCCATGTGTTCTGACTCCTTGTGAAACAGAATACAAGTTGTGTGATGATCTAGTCTTTAAAACTTTACATGAATACTTAAGAGTTGGGTTGCTGTTCTTTTCAAAGCAATAATATATATCTGTGGTTATTTGCCAAAAGTTGATACGTTGAATTTGCCAAGTTTTCAGGGGAACGAAAACAAAATCGAAGTTAATCCTGATAAATTGGTTTTATTCACTATTCACTCAATTTTTAATATTTTTTTACGAAATCTTATACATAAATAAATCAGACCTTTCTTGAACGCGCATAATGATTTTATTTTAAAAATTCAATTCTGAACAGGGACTTAACTGACATATCATGTTTTGGCAAATATCTAACATTTTTTCTATAGACATATCTTCTTGAAGCAAAGTAAGGGCATCGAAAATAATTTCAGATATTGATTACAGCTTACTATATTTTCAGTAACTAAAACTAGTTTTTTACTTTTGATAACTTATTTTTTCATTTTTTCATTGATAACATTTACCTTATGTTCAATTTCAATAATTTTTGTGTTCTTACCTCTGTTAGAATTCCCCATATTTTTTTTCAGTAACCTTATTTTTGAATTCTAATAATTTTTTTTCTGATACTTAAAGTAACCGTATTTTAAATTTTTTACTTTGAATAATTTTCTTCTGCTTAGCATTGTTAAAACTTACCATATTTTTAGTAACCTCTGTTCAGTCTTTTTTTTTAATATATTTTTTTCTTATTACCATTGTTTTCAGGAACGAAAACTATATAATTTTCTTTTACTCTAATATACATTAGTTTCTACTTCCAAAGAATTCCTCTTGGAATAGCAAAAATTAAAATATCGGTAAATAACAAAAACAAATAGTAGGTAATTAATACTTTTTCACTGATAGTGCGTACATAGAAAAAATAAACAAGAGAAATAATTACATAATTATACATATAAAAAAATGAAAAATAAGTAAATAAATCATTAAATTGCGTCTTCTACATTCTCAGTAGTCTTGAGTTCTTGGTAAAATGTATGATATACTGGGTCAAGATACTGCAGAAGGAAAAGTAAATCCTCTTTCTTTTGCGGTTTTATGGGTTTAGGACCATTATATACAGGTTGTAGAGTAGCATCCATATGACCTCTTCTTTTGATGTTAAATTTGGAAAAATCAAGTCCATTGTGTGAATACTTTAACTCGATAACACCCAACTCTTTACGAAATCGGAGAACTTTAATGTCGTGCCATTTTACGTTTTCACTATCCATAGTTTTGTCACGCTAAGCTAGAAAATCCTCATTTTTCATTTCAATAACTTGAAATTTATTCTTACCAGGAACAGTTCTGACAAACTGGTACCAGTCTTGGGGTATCTTGATTTCTATCTGTGAGGATTTCTTGGCGCGCTCTATTCTAGCATGGTCGGCGTCGCATTCCATTCTAATGTGGCCCACTTCCAGGAATTTGTGATCAATTTCATTAATAGTTTTAGATCTATGAA
>JAXGGA010014086.1:0-33140 GCA_038373865.1 Uloborus plumipes | reverse complement strand
TGCACTTGTTCCTTCAAAAAACGGTTTAATCAAATGATAAGTGTATTGACTGAAAGAAACTTAATTTGCTATCTACCAAGGAACAGTTTTTTTTACTGCGAAATGAATAGTTGAAGACGCTTGACGTTTCAAAAGGATAAAACCCCCTAAAAAGTCAAAAAAGTAACTTTTTTTCAGTTTAAACGTATATCTATTTTACTAGTTTGTTAATCATCAAATGGGATAGTACAGTTAAATATAAAAACTCACATTAAAATTCATTTAAATATAAAACTTACTGAGTAAGCTGAAGCTTGCTGCTTTATAGCGATAAAGGATTTTGTACTTTTTTTTTTTTCAAAATACGTATTCCATAGGAGCCGTTTCGTCTGCTTTAGCATGCTTTTCAAGTATTATGATGCTTTAATAAGTGATAGATAAGTAATTGATTGATCAATAAATAAAAACACACGCACATACATATGTATGTGAGACAGAGAGAAGGGGAAGGGGGATCGGGTATGCACTTATCTTTGCTTGTGGAATTTTTTAATGCAAAAATTTCATTTTTTTATAAAATTAGATAGTTTTTACTGCAAATAAAATATGAAACCCTTTTATTTCAAAGTACATAAATTCGGTACTTTCAAAGTACTAGCCTATACTTTCTTTGAGAATCACTATCATCAGAAAACTATTTTAATACACTTACATAAAATGCAGCTTAAATGTAAACTATTTCTGGTTTGCTTATTAATATCGCCCTGTGCGTTTCCACAAATTTTATTTGCATATCTTTGAAACATTATCTTAGTGCACATTATCATAGGTTCGTATAGAACACTAAAAAACTTTTGCTTCAATCTTTTCCCCATTAGAAGAAATAGCAGTGTGAGAAGAATTTTAACAGATAAAAGCAACAAAGTATAATTTTTATGAAAATATATTTTACAAGTTGCTGCTGTTCCTAGCAGGTACTTTAAAAAATGAACTTCGCTCTCACATTATTATTTAAATCACTGCAGCATTAAGCAAATTTTGTTTCTTTAAAATTAACGATGGATTTATTATTGCTTGAAAATTGGAGAAATGTATTTAATTAAGTGCTTTTTTATTTGTAATTGCTTCTTCGAAGTAACTAATTAGAGAATAAAATGCAACTACAATAAAAAGCCTAAAGTAACATAGAATATCTAATGACATTGCAGAAGCATTTTCTAATGTTTAATAAAATCACGTAAAGACGGGAAAAAAACTCCTAGAACCCAACAGCTATTATTTAGATTTGCATCGTACATTTAAATTAAATTTTAAAAACATTAAAGCATTTTCCGTAGAGAAAAATTATCACTTTTTATAGCACTATAATTTAAAACCTAAAAATGTTTCCAAATGCCACGGAGTAGATTCTAAGCCATTAAAATCCCATTTAGTTGAAAAATGAATTTATAACCTCATTACCAGCATCTCATTTGTTATCTTGCTGAAGGAATATCACCACCATTTAATAAACTTATCGGTCTCTAAAAAAGTAGACGTAAAAGCGATGCAAACTATTTTTCATAATTATCACCTTCATACTTTTTTTTTCTTTATTTAATTATCATATCTTCAGCAGATTGGGCCATTTTTCTTTTATTTTTTCTTTCTTTCTTTCTTTTAAATATCATTTATTTTAAAATTTAAAAAATCATGATCTAAAATCTCCTTGGTGTAAGGTGTTGAAATTTACATTACAGTTACTAGAAGTTGTCATTTCTGATTATGCGCGAATTATACGTCAAACTTCCATCCATAATGTTATATATAATTTAAGATTTCTAATCTTACAAGGTCTGTATTTTAAGTAATGAGAATATTTTTGTCCTGACGCGGCTGTACACCAGAGGGCACTCCGACCGGTTGTAGTCGGTAGTGTGGCCTTTGACCTTGATAACGCTTCACTCGGCAGTCGCTTGCTGGCTTTAGTTGAGGCGGGATCACGCGAGGCGTAGACGTCTTCAAAAAAGTGCGTGCAAGCTCAAAATGCGACAAAGCATTGAATAGCGTTACGCAATCACATTTTGTGTGGAATAATTCAGCAAGCTTACAGCAGGGAAAACTTATTGCAAAAATGTTTAAAGAAGGCGGGGGGAGCGTTGAGGACGAACCCCGTGCAGATCACAGTTCAACATCAAGAACCGCAGAAAACGAGCAACGTGTGCGAAATTTGCTGAACACAGACCTGCGTTTAAGTGTTCGCATGATCGCAGAATAGCTAGGAATGGATAAAATAGTTATTCACAAAATCATCAGTAGGGATCTTGGGATGAGGAAGATTTGCGACAAACTCGTTATGAAAGTTTTAACGGACGTTCAAAAGCAAAACCATGAGGCCGTTTCAAAAGATCTTCCACAGTCTCCCTACAGCCCCGACCTTGACCCCCTCCCCCCCAGCAGACCTTCTCCTCTTCCCTAAAGTTAGAGTCCTATATAGTGAAAACCACCCCCAAAATGCGCCGCCACGGGACCCTAGCTGATGGCAAAAGGGCTTGCACGCATGCTCTGAAGAATGCTTCAGTTGGTGACTTCCAGGGGGCGCACGAAGCGTGGAAATGTCGCCTGTAGAAGTGTAAAGATGCTCAAGGAGCATACTTTGAAGACTACTAAAGATTTGTAGCGATATCTCTAATAAATTATTTTTTGTGGACTTATTCTCATTACTTAAAATACACACCATGTATAACACTAATGGTAATTACGATAGCGGAAATTACTTTATAGAATACAATTTCATTTTTAATGTAAACACCGTAAATTAAAATTGTAGAGAAAAGTTATCGTTAACAAGATATGAAACAAAATACAAACTATCTATTGGATAATCAAGAAATTAGCGTGAGAAATTCGGTTAGAATTTTTGCATTAAATATTTTCTAAGGGAATTGAAAAATATTAATATGACAAGTGAAATATATTTTTCTCTTTTTTACATTATTAAATTCAAATTCATGCCCTCCATTAAATAAAAATAATTTGGCTAATAACTTGTAGTATTTTCTTATTAAATACAAAAGAAAATTGGCTTCTTGAATCATGTAAACATATTTGAAAGGCCAGGGGGAAAAAATATGAAAGTGACCAAAAAGCGATTTCGAGAAAAACGAAGAACAAAGTTTGATTTCTCGTAACTTATTTTGTAGTTGATAGAATTTTCATGCACATTTCGGTCAATTCTCATCTTCCCCCCCCCCCCTTGTTGTTCTACCAGATGATATTACTCCTTAATAGCCCTCTAGATAGCGCTAATATCTCAAAATTGACGAAAAAGTGACTTTCATCTTTTTCTCCCCTGGCCCTTCATTTTTTTTCATTAACAAAACAACAATTTATAATAATATCAAATAAATCACAATCAAAAATACAATTCATCTTATCATTAAATTCTACTTTTACAGCAAAAGTCATACAAAATTTGTGTGTGTAATTACGCATAAACGCATAATAGAATCTTTAGCAATCAATTCAATAATTTGTTTTAAATTATTGTTATAATCATGTTTAATTAATGTATGTTCAGTTCAACCCAAACATGTATAAAAATTTATCAATGACATGCAATATTATTATAGTAGTTACTGTATTGTTCTACTTTAAATGGGTTTTAAATTATGTTTATTTTCATATTTAAAACCCTTTTTTTGCTATCCAAAACCTTACTCAAGATTTAAACAAAAATTGAACCAATTTCAAGAGTAAAAAGACAAAATAAGGTAAGTTGTAGAAAACTGTCAAATAAAACGCACATGTTGATTTTTACTTCTCTTTGAAAAAGTGCAATATCCGTAAAACTTGTGATGTATGCGTAAAACGCGTAATATTTTCCGGAAGTTTCTTTTCAAAATGTAGCAATAGATATAAATTTATATCTTTGTTTATGCCATCCAAGCAAAATGGAATTTAGATGTCTACGTGTAGCATTAAATAAAACTGTCTATTCTGTAGAGCAAACATATCGTTCTTAACACAAGTTTCCTGCTCTTTAAAAAAGTTATTGACAAAAACATCTTTTAAAGTAGTGCTAAAACATGTCAAAACTCAAACCCGTATTTAATCAAACCATTTTTCACAATTTTTAAAAATTATAATCATAATGTAAAGCATGTTGGGCAATTATTTGCTCATGATCAACAAACATTAATTCTTTGCTGCAATACATAAACCATCAAACCCACAGTCTAAAACATAATTACATAAGTTTTTCCTTGATATCCATATTAACACATAGAAAAAATAAACCTGGATATTAGTTGGTTGTAAAAATAACGTGAACAGGGGTGGCTATTTAAGATCAAGGAGTGATATCTGGTGCATGGTACAGTTGTCATATTTCTTTGGAAGTTTTGGAGGCTATCTCTGAAAGGTAAAAGTATACTAATGTAAAATTTGAAATATACAGAAATGCAAGTCCCGTAAGACACGACGTTACAGCGCAAAAAGTTGTGCCATCTCATATAAAATCAAATCAGTCATTATAGTTAGTATCTAGGGAAACCCCTGTTCGACAACTTCATCATAAATTGCCTCCATTTTAATTACCTACCAACATTTAAAGTAACAACATCAATGTTAGCCATCTTAATTTCTACAATGAATATAATGATTTGTCAATCGCATACAGACATAATACCTTCTAATTAATGTTAGCGATCCATGTGAGCACTTTATTTGAACTTGATTCTATATTGCAACGAGGCCTATATTCAATTAAGAGTATTCTAACAAGTAGATTACCAGGCACTTATATTTCGTTTGCGCAAAATCTAGACCAGCGGATTTCACTGGTGACAATACACAGGAAAAGTATAAAACATTTTAATTTTCAAAATTCTAATTTTCCGACGGAAGTATTCCTTTCGGCGTGCAGCGTATCATCTAATACTGATACGCGGTTACTGTATTATTATACTGATGTACTGATACTGATTATTGATTACGGTTACTTGAAAATGTTGGTACGTTCCTAACTAGAAAGCAATTAAAGATAATGTTATTGAATAGATGCTTCGCTAGATGCTAATGAAAATCACTGGCTTGTGTTTTTCTTTTTATTTATTTATTTTTTATTTATTTATTAGTTTATTTTTCAATGTTTTTGACGCAATGATTTTTTTTTTGCTTAATATCTCTTGTACCTTAGCTACGAATTTTCTTAAAGCCTGTCTCAGTTGGCTTTTGATGAAACAATTTTTGGCAAATCCGCACTGCAAGGACTTTGAAGTGTCTCCTACTCAAAGATTGGAGAGTTCTTCTACCAAACTTGGCACTAGTTAGATTTAATCCACCCCAGGATTGTCAATGTCAAAAGTGCTACGTACGTTTGACCGCATTTAAATGCTGAAAATCCGATCGCAATGACTGGATTGTTTACTTAGCCCCTCACTTTTATACATGGTACAGCATTAGCTATACAGACATATGCAAACGAACTTTTTCGCAAAGCATCTTGGGGGGACCTCATTGTCATGAATACTCATTTCTTCTTTCAATGTAATATTTCACTGCCTATTCATGTCGTTTTTTTTTTAAATATATTACCACGGATTGCGTAATACTTTAAGCATTAAAATTTTATATCATTATTGCTTGTCTAAAGTTACAGCTTCGGTATAAAGCAGTAAGTAATCGCCCCTACGACAAGACTAAGGCAGAAACATGCAAAACACCACCAGCTCGTTTATTCCGTCCATGGGCTGCAGTTTCGTGCTTATTATGCACTCATCTGCATGGAATAGGAATTAAACGGGCTGGAGGCAAAAATCCTCTTATAGAGCAAATAGAGCCAACAAAAGCTGGTAGCTAATGTGAAATTAGAACACCAGTGAGCGACAGCACTTGGTACGGTACAGCTCGAAAATCTTGAGACAAAGCTTGGGTATCAACCAGTAAGTAACCACCTCGAAGTGCAGTCGCTCGCTGGTGTTCTAATTTCACATTAGATACCGTAAAGTCGGGTTACTTGGACCCTAAGGGGTTACTTGAGCCCATTACAGTAAAATAATAAAATCTAGGTTTGGTACTTATTAGTTGAAGACTTGCACGTAGTTCCTCGTTTCTCCTCTAGGTAGAAGCACTCTGCAGTCTCTAATGCTAGTACCAAACCCAGATTTTATCATTTTACTGTGGGCTCGAGTACCCTCCTTGTGGATCCAGGTAACCCGACTTTACGGTACCGATTTTTGTTGGCTCTCTTTGTTCTTATAAGAAGATTTTTGCCTCCAGCTCATTTAATTCCCATTCCATGCTGATGAGTGCATAATAAGCACGAAACCACAGTCCATAGATGGAAAAAACGGGCTGGCAGTGTTTGGCATGTTAAAACTTCGGCTTTCAATAAACGATCAATTTGTGTTTACTCTACAATTACTAACCTAAAATATAGCCTTTAAAAGTAAAGCAATTAAGTACATGCATTAAAATCATTCTAAATGCACTGGGTGTTTATAAGGTCTTGCACTGATAAAGAAAGTGTATATTTAAAACATTTTTTTTCTATTTTTGTAATACATTTTCTTTTTAACCTTTTAACTGTCATGCCCGAGATAATCTCTGGCACAGCACTGGTGTTCGAAAATGTCACGCCCGAGTATTACTCGGGGTATTTTTTTTTTTTAATGCATCGTATTGTTATACCCGAATATATATAGGGAGACATTTATTTCGGCTTCATCTATTTGTCAAACCGGACTGTTTCCAGGCCCGTCATTTAGGGGGGCTAGGGATTCAATTGCCCCCCCCCCCCTGAATTTGA
This sequence comes from Uloborus plumipes, assembly GCA_038373865.1. Taxonomy (NCBI): domain Eukaryota; kingdom Metazoa; phylum Arthropoda; class Arachnida; order Araneae; family Uloboridae; genus Uloborus; species Uloborus plumipes. Next base: position 26,371 of record JAXGGA010014086.1, on the reverse strand, counting down.
GAAATCAATGTATTTACATATAAGTGGGCGTGGTTTTGTACGTTTTTCGATGAAATTGCATTGTTTTCGGACTCTTTGCCCCCCCCCCCCCAGAAAAACTTGAAATAACGTCCCTGACTGTTTCTCGGGTTTGTGCTTGGAAAAGTGTTTCCAGTTATACCACGCAAGACTGAATTACTGAAAGGCATTCACTTTTATTTTTTAATTTTTTTTTAACCGACTTCAACAAAGGAGGAGGTTATACAATTCGTCGGAGAAATTTTTTTTTTTTTGTATGTTATAAGATTACTCGAAGATGCCTGGACCGATTTCAAAAATTCTTTTTTTGTTAGAAAGGTCTTTCTTTCCGATTGGTCCCATCCTCTCGTGGTCCTGGTTCGATAACGGGAACCTGCAGAAATCTTTCGAAAAAGAAATTGGGATCACAGTAATCGTAATAATGACCATTTTGAACGCCAGGCTTCTCTGGATTGCATAATGAAATTCATTTCTATGGTCTTTTTGAAAATTTTAAACCGAGTATCTTTCTATGTCCTGCTTTTTTCTCCTGAACTCCAACGAACTGAAAGTCGTACCAGGTACTAATTGATTCGTAATATTTCAGGTTTTATTAGTCTTAATTTACATAAGGTTTGATAAAGGAATTCTGAAGAAAATGAGGAAAATCTCCAAATTTTTGCTCAAATTTAAAGCGATTTGTCCTAAATGATTAAATATGAAATTCATTGTTACAAAACGTGATTGATATGAAACAGTTATTACAATGATAATGAAAATTTTGAATGAAGGCTTAACTGAAGCAAACATGAAACTCATTAGCGGGCCACGTACGTAATATGTCGTAAAATTTTATGAACCGCGAGAATCTAGTGTTGTTTTGAAATATAAAGTAGTTGAAAAGCCATTAATATTTAGCCTTTTATTAAACTAGTACAGAAATAAATACCAGAGAATAACAAGGATTATTTTTCGTGTCAATCGTTTAAAATTTTAGACTCGTTGATACTTTCTTTCTTTTTTTTCCTTACATAGTTTATTTTATGAAGCATTTACTTAAGCAAATTAGGTGAAGTTTTGTAATGGAAATATTACCTTATTTCATATGTACATTTACACTAAAAAGAATAAAATAAAAATATTTTTGAAAAAAAAAATTGAACCGACTTCGGAACTTCTTTCGGAAAGTGCTCTAAAAAGTAAAAAATAATTTTATTCTTTGAACATCATCGACACTACATTTAAACATAAGTTTTGAAGTCGGTGCAAAAACTATAGGTAAAATGATGTTTAACTACATTTTGCCAACATTTTTCAGAGAAACCATTGAAAATTAAAAGCTGAATATTTGTACCATTACATAAATATGTGGTTGTCAATGTAGTGTATGCGAATGCGATTAAAGAACCTGGATTCATTGCAATTTATATATATAGTTAAATTATAGTTTCGTATGATTCTATATAGTGTTTTTGCGCCGACTTCAAAACTTATGTTTAAATGTAGTGTCGATGATGTTCAAAGAATAAAATTATTTTTTACTTTTTAGAGCACTTTCCGAAAGAAGTTCCGAAGTCGGTTCAATTTTTTTTTTCAAAAATATTTTTCATTTATTATTTTTTAGAAAGTATTTTTTTTTTTTTTCATTTTTAGAAAATAATGCTCCACTAGAAGCGAACTTTACAACTGCCATGTTGAGTGGCAGCCGCCTCAAGCAAATATGCAGTGGCTACAATACTTTAAATATTTTACCCATGTGCTTCAAAATATCAATTTTTAACTTCCAAGTATGTTTTATTTTGTTCTAAACATTTGATTTTTGCAATAAAAAAAAATTGACAATTTGTGCATCCAAATCATCAAAATAACTTGACAGTTAAAAGGTAAATCTCATCAAGTTTTTTTCCTTACCGTTTCGATATTAGCTGAAGGCATGCAGGTGGCGCTAACATTACAAAAACTGAAAATGGCGCCAATAAAGGAAAATACTACAGAGGCTCCGTAAGGGAGAGGGGGTTGCGGGGTTGAAAAATTTGGTTTAGACACATTTGCCAATCCTCATTATATCCAAATAATGACAATTTTAATTAAATCCTCGCTGTTCAGAAGGCAAATTCTGGCTGCACTAGTGTCTGGTGAAATGTTAAAAAGTTTCTTAATTTCATTTGAACTATGAATGTGCACACGCAGAAGTGTATTAATATTATGAAAACAACTTTTTGAGATGAGGGTCAAAATATAAAAATAATTACTTTAAAATTGAAGTAGATTTTTTATAGAACTTTCTTTATCTACGAAAGACTTCAAAAACATACTGTACTTTCATTTCTGTCTGAAATATTTAAAGACTAAATGAACAAAACTAGATTTACAACCAAACGTTGCATGTAAAACACACAAAATAAGAGCACGTGTCAAATACTCTCATACAAGTAAGCATTCATTCTAGAGCAGAAGGGCACTGCTACAATAAATAAAACAGTTTTATATTTTTTCGGCGGTTAAAACAGCTTGCGGCTTTTTTTGTCATCACTTAAAAGGCCTCCATAAGTTAATTAATTAATCTTGCACGTGTTCAATTGCTTTTACAAACATCAGATTGACAAAAAAAATCTTGTTCTACCAATGAAAGTAAATATTTGAGTTGAATCTTGTTTTTCATCAATGGACGAAAATATTCGAAATAATTAAAACAAGTACCTAAGGGCTTTTAAAATGATGGTTTTGAATATTAGGCATAATTGTTGTGGTTTATTCAATTATTGAACACAAAATACTTATTTTCACAATCGAAAATTACTACATTCTGTTTTTCTAATTAGATTATTTTGTATTTTAAATGATTAAAATATTTAACTATTCAAATGAACTCAACATATAATTACTATTTTTTCAGTTTGAAAAATAAGTATTTTTAAAAAGTTATTTTTATTTATTTATTTTCATTTGTCTTTCTTTGTTTTAATGATGATCGACTTTCAACTACATCATTGAACCAAAAAATATTTTTAAGGCATGAGTGAAAGGTATAATTTTCTAGTGGATCAAAAAACTAGATACTAATATATCTATAAAATGTTCTGATTTCGATTTTAATAACGAACTTAAGAATAATTTTTTACGAAGATTATTTATATAATAACACGAGAAACTTAATTCTCGGAAACCTAATTAAGCAACCGACCTCGTTTAGATAGCTCTCATGAGAACTGAAGTACTTTTACGTTAAATTGTCAACCAAAAAAATCACCTTAGATTTATGGACCACAGAAGGGGAAAAAAATGACAGCACGAGTAGAAGCGTACGAAATGAAACGTGGGAGCAAAAAGAGTTAAACTTTATTTAAACAAAATAACCGAATATTAAAAATTAATGACCTTTAAAGCCAAAAAACATTTTTAAGCCGATGATGAAGAGAAGGAGAGCTGTCTCCAATGTGACAAATTGTTTGACACTTTCTGAGTCTTGCTGGAGCTAGCTCTATGTACAGCTGTTGATGCTCATTATTTTTGTCCCAATAGTGAACTTAACGATATAATATACAATTTTGCGCATTTTTATTATATCTGTTTAATACAAATAAGATATTTACGTTGCTTTAATTGGTTTTCAGTTTTTACTCAACCGTTTCTGAAACAAGACGGCAATAGTGTTGCTTTCTTTAGAATTATCGACCAAATACCAATATGCATAATTTTTATTCACAAAATAACCATGCAATATCCATGCAATACGATCTTCATTATTTGTCCAGTGTTACAGGGAGATAGAAGTGACCCCAGTCAAGTTCAATCGCGCAAGACACGGTGACCAGTTGAACACGTTTTTCTGATTGTTTTAAATTGTGTTGGATGTTTTTTAAACACAGATCGCATAAATAAAAACTCATCCATTTGTATACAGATAACTAAGGCTCACTTAGGACATACTTTGACATCCTCCGCATTTGTCCTCCGCACTTCCGTTTGCACGGCTTATTGGTTTTAGACGCTTTGGTGAGCCCAAGCAGATGGAACCCCAAGGACATTTTATTAAAAACAAAACATGGCAATGCAGAACATAACAAAACACATGATATGTAAACATGATAGAACAGAACCATGATCGAATACATAATAAGAATAATAAGTAGCCATAATAACTTTGCACTGAATTAAGTTGTACATGGACATATGATGCAAGCACTCAGACATTCAAAGATGTTTTCGGGCGTTTAAAGCCCTTGATAAAGGTAGCCCTCTCTTGAAAGCTATAGAAATAGGGCATTGAGTTTGGAGCGACACTAGGTATAGAAGTGTCGCTGAAATATTTTGTGCAAGATAACATGCAAAACATTTCCTCATATGAAAATATGAGGCAAGGGAACTTAAGGTATAGGGGAGACTGGGTACGGTTGTGACAGTTTTCATTTGCTCCCCCATAGATCCCTTAGTAATGCCTGTGAGCTGGTTTAAAGTTGTTTTTATGTTAAAGTGTTTATTTGCCTGCTTATAAACACTAAAATTTTCTACCTAAGTACAATAGTTAACTCACAGGACCAAATTAAACAAAAAAAGAAAAAATGTCACAACCGACCCCACCCCAGGGGCGGTTGTGACAGTGCTTGGGGTCGGTTGTGATAAGTTCAAAAATACAGCAAAACAGTCTAGATCATTTTTAATTTTAAGTAATATTAAACGAAATTCAACATAACCTTCATCTGGGAAAGTTTAACATTTAACAATGTGTCTCGTTCAGTTGAAGTAGCCTTATACAAAGTCTTACAAAAATATCAGGTTTTTGGAATTTCGTAACGTCTGTTTTGGCAACATTATGCACATCCTGTGGGTCATAACCGTGTCTGTTCATAACAATTCTCAAGTATCAAAGAAATATTCTACATTTATTTGTTTTATTGAAGCTTGTTACTCTTGAAAGGCTAGTTGCATGAGCTACACGAACAGACGTGAAACATTTCTATTCATCAATGAACGGAACCATTTCTCAGTAGCCATTTTACTCTCATATCTGCTTTCAGCGTATATGTAAGCTCAAAAGCACTTTATTATGAGCAATATAACCTATGCACACGTTGTTTTCATTGTGACAGCGCCGGCCGGTTCCATCGCGCTTACGAATGAATGTTTCGTAGCAAAGACTTACGATTAACTTTGCATTTCCAAAGCTGTCCAAAAGAAAAAAATGTTTCACTTCTTTATAAGCTTCATTATATTTCATTAGGTCACACTACCCTATTTCTGTCTTCTCCAAGCGTATTATGGGCATCAAATATGATAAACACATGTTTTACTCGTGTCACAACCGTCCCCACGCAATTTGTCACAACCGACCCCAACCCACTACTTTTGAAAACAGCAATCGCCATGGCAATACAAAATAGCCTACATAAAAAGTAATCACTGCTATTTCACTATTAAGGTTCAATACTAACGGGGAGAAAACTTTCATTTCTCTATCTGTACCCATTCAACAGGAATCACTAAAAGATATCGAACAAAAAAACTTACTTTTAACTGTTAAAAAGTAACCAACCCCACTGCTAGCGTTACTGTCGCTCGACGGCTACCGCAATGCTTTGACACACATTCAGACAAACATGCTGATACTCTCTCTCTTTGCTTCAACCAGGTATTAATTATGGTTTAGCTAATATGACGACTGTCACAACCGCCCCGCGTCACAACCGTCCCCAGTCTCCCCTACCATCAAATATGATGATTTCTAAATATTGTCTTCTTCATTGGCCCTTATGTTCTCCTCTTTGCCAGGGTATGCCAGTTGATAACTTTCAGTGCATTAAAATGTTCATGAATTTAATCAACCCTCCTTGATCTGTACCTACCTCTTATGTGGGTTTAATTGGTTAAAATGAAAAAAAAAATCAGCACTGAGAACAATTTCGTCGAAAATATTTCTTTCCTGTTCTAAGTTTGTTAGGCACAAGGCACCAACAGTACTCTTTTTAGAGACCTTGATTTATCCAGTCTTTTCATCGCATGGTTTTGAATTGGCAGCATAAATTTTATTAAACATTGCCGTCGAAGAAACGCATTAACAAATCAAAGAAAAGTACGTATGGTGGTATCACATCTTTATAACTAAAATTTAAGCAGAAGATATGTTGCCACCAAAGTTCGTAATCATAATTCCAACACATCCCCTAATTCAGCTCAAAAAATAATTATTTCCGACTCAAGTAATTGTCAATCAACTATGTTGAATTTAATGAATCTATGTTTTTCTCACAGTCATACGCTATGTGCTTCCGTATAAGAAAACCAAGCTATGTGTGACCAAATGCATCAAATGAAATAACCAAATGAATCCTATACAAGAAGCAATGCACTATCTTGAATGGAAATATATAATTAATTTATTACAATGTGCTAAGTACATATACAGTAATATATCGACAGTGTTTTCGTAAATATATATATATATATATATATATATATATACTAGCTGACCCGGCGAACTCTGTTCCGCCTTAAAGGCAATAAATAAGAAAATTTTTGACTTTATTAAGTTTTTTATTATTAGAAAATACAAAAAATAAATAAATAAGTACCTACATTAATCATTCATTATTGTTTCTGTATTTTAGTACATAGGTTGCTCTTTACTAAAGTACCTTGTGATGCACAACATTTTTTGTTTTATTATCAAGCGCAGAAAGAAACAACGCAGATGGTATTCCGACCCGTAAACATGCCACACATAATTGACCGTGGGAAAAACAGTGATTTTCTAGATTCAAACCACAAACTTTTAAGGATTGGCCTTGTGATTTGTTAAAGGTCATGACAAATGCAAGACGGATCGGAAATTGAAGTCTTTTAAATTCAAACGGCATATCGGTTGGGATCATCGGGGTCCTAGGAATGAGCAATCGTTTCTGACAGCTTATCACATATAAATTTCAAGGGAAGTAACGCGTTTGTTTATAATTTATTTCACGAAAAGGTCAAATAACGCTCAACGCACCGCTAACTTACAACCTGTTTACTGCATTCCAGAACCTGCCAGAACGTGTGCTTTATGTCGCTCAGCCATGGAGGTGTCAAAAAAGGCTTAGTAAAAAGGCTTAGTCAATAAGACAGTTTTTCTATTTATGTAACTGACACATGAGCGATTCCATACCAAATCACCGAATGGGGGTCGCACGACCGACTCGGATTTTTTTTTAATTTGGTACACAGATTGATGGTATAGAGGTATGAAAAAGCCCAAAAGGAAAGTTACCTGCTCCACTTATTTTCTGAGATACATGCCCTCAAAGTTTGTCCGCCACGTCAAAATACTAAAAAAATGATGTTATTTAATCATTTTTTATAAAAAATTGTACTCATGCAAAATAAAAGTGTTAGATATCTATGGAAACTAGTTACTCCAGGCATTCTGAAAAAAAATACTAGAACGTTCATAATGAAAATTGCCAAGGTACAGGGCTCTTTGAAGTTGTCACCACAAAAACTTGATTTTGCAGATTTTGCTAAAATTCAGGCATTTATTACAAAAAAAGGCAAACAAAACCAAAGGTTTTCTCACTTTCTGGTAGTGTACAGGTCCTCTCTGTAAATTGCTACGCAATAAATTGTTTGGGTTTCTCACTCCTTCTTGGAAATATTTTAGCTTAAAGATAAGCCGTATGGCAAAAAATGCGTTTTTGGCCATTTTGGCAGCCATTTTTCTCATAAAGGGGGAGCAGTAGAAACTTTAATTTTTTTTTTAAACAAGCCACTGATATGTTAGCTATTTACAGGAAAAGAGTTTACTTTTGGTTATTTCTCCCATTAAGAGATATCCTGCTGACAGTATATGCATGTTTTTCGCGACGACCATATGCTTTTGTTCCCCCTCTCATGGACTTAAAATTAATTAAACCAAAAAATAATGATATATTTATTATTAGCTGTATTATCTACCCAATATGTCATGAAATTTTATTTATTAAATCATTGAACAATAAATTAGATAATTGATGAAAAAAAGAAAAAGTATTTCTCTGATGCCTGAGCATTATGCATTCATAATTATAAAGCACTAAATACTTTCTTGAGAAATTAATTAACATAAATGAGCTCTAAATAGTTATATTATAAGCAATACCCAATCTTGTGATTGGGATACTCCTGTTTTTAATTGAAGAATTTCTTGAATATCACATGAATATCAGGAAAATAAATGAGGCCTTTTCGTTTGATGTAGGATACTTTATGACAAATTTCATTTGATGGGCTACTAACTGAGCATGGTGATAAAGAGCTATTAATTTCAACATCGAATTCCATTTCACCTTATTAACAGTTAAATATTTATAAAATAATTAAATAAATAATTTAATATAAAGCCATGCTTAAAGAATTAAAATTAGTGCAACTAATTTATTCTCATACTGATCTTTACAAAACTGACATGTGTTGAGCACTGATAAGAACTGACAAGAATAAGTTTACTCACTAAAATACTACTTCACAGATACTATAAAGCGTACATTCTATTTTCTACAAAATAATACTGCAACAAAGAACAAGGGTATAAAGGGGTAGGTACTAAAGAATTTCTTGAAAAATCAATTAAAATAAAGGAGCTTCGAATATTTATCTCATAGGCAATACCCAATCTTGTGATTGGATGTTCCTGATTGATGGCTATAAACAGGAGGATACCCTTGTTCTTTGTTGCAGTATTATTTTGTGGAAAATAGAATGTATGCTTTATAGTATCTGTGAACTAATATTTTAGTGAGTAAACTTATTCTTGTCAGTTCTTATCAGTGCTCAACACATGTCAGTTTTGTAAAGATCAGTATGGGAATAAATTAGTTGCACTAATTTTAATTCTTCTAGCATGGCTTTATATTAAATTATTTATTTAATTATTTTGTAAATATTTAACTGTTAATAAGGTAAAATGGAATTCGATGCTGAAATTAATAGCTCTTTATCACCATGCTCAGTTAGTAGCCCATCAAATGAAATTTGTCATAAAATATCCTACATCAAACGAAAAGACCTCATTTATTTTCCTGATATTCATGTGATATTCAAGAAATTCTTCAATTAAAAACAGGAGTATCCCAATAACAACATTGGGTATTGCTTATAATATAAATATTTAGAGCTCATTTATGTTAATTAATTCCTCAAGAAAGTATTTAGTGCTTTGTAATTATGAATGCATAATGCTCAGGCATTAGAGAAATACTTTTTCTTTTTTTCATCAATTATCTAATTTATTGTTCAATGATTTAATAAATTAAATTTCATGACATATTGGGTAGATACAGCTAATAATAAATATATCATTATTTTTTGGTTTAATTAATTTTAAGTCCATGAGAGGCGGAACAAAAGCATATGGTCGTCGCGAAAAACATGCATATACTGTCAGCAGGATATCTCTTAATGGGAGAAATAACCAAAAGTAAACTCTTTTCCTGTAAATAGCTAACATATCAGTGGCTTGTTTAAAAAAAAATTTAAAGTTTCTACTGCTCCCCCTTTATGAGAAAAATGGCTGCCAAGATGGCCAAAAACGCATTTTTTGCCATACGGCTTATCTTTAAGCTAAAATATTTCCAAGAAGGAGTGAGAAACCCAAAAAATTTATTGCGTAGCAATTTACAGGGAGGACCTGTACACTACCAGAAAGTGAGAAAACCTTTGGTTTTGTTTGCCTTTTTTTGTAATAAATGCCTGAATTTTAGCAAAATCTGCAAAATCAAGTTTTTGTGGTGACAACTTCAAAGAGCCCTGTACCTTGGCAATTTTCATTATGAACGTTCTAGTATTTTTTTTCAGAATGCCTGGAGTAACTAGTTTCCATAGATATCTAACACTTTTATTTTGCATGAGTACATTTTTTTATAAAAAATGATTAAATAACATCACTTTTTTAGTATTTTGACGTGGCGGACAAACTTTGAGGGCATGTATCTCAGAAAATAAGTGGAGCAGGTAACTTTCCTTTTGGGCTTTTTCATACCTCTATACCATCAATCTGTGTACCAAATTAAAAAAAAATCCGAGTCGGTCGTGCGACCAACTTTTTTTATTTTCGGTGATTTGGTATGGAATCGCTCACATATAAATTATATAGCCTATGTCCGTCTCCTGACTCTAAGCTACCTACCCACCAATTTTTAGCCATATCGGTACAGCCGTTCTTGAGTTATAAATAGTGTAACTAACACGACTTTCTTTTATATTATATAGAAAATAGAATAGTAGTGAGAAGAACAACCTCTTTAACTGCAGTGCAGGAGCCATCCCATCAAGCTCTTTCTACCTCTCAGCCTCAGAGGCGTAAAAACTCTTAAGTGACAATCATTTCTGACAGCTTATCAAATATAAATTTCAAGGGAAGCAACGCGTTTGTTCATAATTTACTTCACAAAAAAGTCAAATAACACTCAACGCACCGCTAACTTAAAACCTGTTTACTGCACACCGGAAGCTGCCAGAACGTGTGCTTTATGTCGCTCAGCCATGGAGGTGTCAAAAAAGGCTTAGTCAATTTGACAGTTTTTTATTTATGTAACTGACACATATAAATTATAGCCTATGTCCGTCTCCTGGCTATAAGCTACATACCCTTCAATTATTAGTTATATCGGTACAGCCGTTCTTGAGTTATAAATAGTGTAACTAACACGACTTTCTTTTATATATATAGATGTCCGTCTCCTGGCTCTAAGCTACCTACCCAACAATTTGTAGCCACATCGGTACAGCCGTTCTTGACTTCTAAGTAGTGTAACTAACACGACTTTCTTTTATATATATATAGAAGATAGAATAGTAGTGAGAAGAACAACCTCTTTAACTGCAGTGCAAGAGCCATCCCATCAAGCGCTTTCTACCTCTCAGCCTCAGAGGCGTAAAAATTCTTAAGTGACAATCGTTTCTGACAGCTTATCACATATAATTTTAAAGGAAATAACGCGTTTGCTTATAATTTACTTCACAAAAAAGTCAAATAACACTCAACGCACCGCTAACTTACAACCTATTTGCCGCACACCGGAAGCTGCAGAACGTGTGCTTTATGTCGCTCAGCCATGGAGGTGTCAAAAAAGGCTTAGTAAAAAGTCTTAGTCAATAAGACAGTTTTTCTATTTATGTAACTGACACACATTAATTATAGCCTATGTCCGTCTCCTGGCTCTAAGCTACCTACCCAACAATTTTTAGCCACATCGGTACAGCCGTTCTTGACTTATAAGTAGTGTAACTAACACGACTTTCTTTTATATATATAGATATAATGCAAAAGCTTTTACTTGTAACACATAATTGCCAGATATAATATTTCGTTATATTTTTGATATATGAAATACGAATGAAAAATTTTCAATTACTACTCTTGTAATATTCATTAATTGGAAAAAAGAGTTTTTAACGTAATGCAATAAAGGTCGTAAGGGACAAATTTTATTTTAAATTTCTTAATTAAGATTGTATCTGAAAATGTTGCCAATTTTTAGCTTTATTTTCAATAAAATATTACAAAACATTTTGCCCCAGGACACTTAATAAGGATATTAAAATAATATCAAATAGAAAATGGCAATGAAACAAAAAAAAATCCTACAAAAGTAAATTTATGTCTGTTTAATCAAAAAATGAATTGCTAACAAAATTTTAAATGCGTATCCTGTTTCCAAAAGCAAAACATTACAGCGTTTTCCATTTAGAAAATAAACTTCTCATTTTATGCATAATAAAAAACATTTATTAAACCGACGGATTGTTTCAAAAGAAAAAAAGAAAAACCGAACTCACATTCAAAGTACCCTTGTTCTAAGAATCTACCAAATGTTCTTGAAAGAAACTTAACAATAGAATCTTAGATCTTTTAAAGCGAGTAATGCTCAGTTGAGCACGAACCTAAGTACAAAATTCTCTCCCTGATGGATAGTAGGGTGGTGCATGCCTGACAGTTCGAATCTCTTCTATTCACAGGAGATGAAGAATAATTTTTCTTGAAAAAAGAGCTATTTACGTGTTGAGAGTTTTTTGATACGTTACCATATTCGGGAACGTGAGTGCTCCCAATTCAGCTACGGTAAATACTGTCTAAAAGCAAGAAAAACATTGCATTATGTATTTTATATATCACTGAATGATTCCAACATAAACTGAAGGAAAATAAATACCTTTGTGCAACTGATGTAAAGTTTTAATCCAACGTTAAAGTTGCACAAATATACAGGTATACTGCAGACACGTGTTTCGGGGCTGCAAAGAACCCCTTTTTTAATGCATGAAGTGTGAGTTTTCGTATGAAGAATCATCCGATAAAAGGATCGGATAAAAGGATTATTGGAGGATTCTTCATCCTAAAGCTCACACTTCATGCATTAAAAGGGGGGTTTCTTGTATCCCTGAAACACGTGTCTGCAGTATACCTGTATATTTGTGCATCTTTAACGTTGGATTAAAATTTCACAACATAAACTGTTTGAAGATAAAATGCTTCAAAAAATTTGAAGGATGCAAGCTCAATTTCAAAAAAAATCGTCTTAACATTATTTTCAATTTTTCCTGTGGAAATCTGTTTCCTAATGTTTTCTGTCCATTATACTTAAGCAATTACGCTCACAGCTCGGTATTGACATCCAAATGTCAATACCGAGCTGTGGGTGTAATTGCTTCAGTTCTGCTTTAACCCTGGCTTATAGGCGGTAACTCATTGCATATTACCCAACTTTTGCCTTCAAATTTCGAGTTGAACAGCACCATGATTTGAGGACGCTCGCTGGTAAGATAAATTTATTTTATCTGCCACTTTGTTGGCAATCTTAGCTACAATAAGAGGATTTTTGCCTCCAGCTCGGATAGTGGCTATTCCTGACTGAGGAGTCCAGAATAAGGACGAAACTGCAATCTCATGATGTCAATACCGAGCTGTGGGTGAATTGTTTCAGTTCTGCCTTAGACCCGGCTTATGGGTGTAGCTCATTGCACAAAATTATACTTATTTGAAATTTGTTAAAAGCCTTGGATCTCGGTAAGAAATATAAGAACTTAAAAGGAAGGAGGGTGGGAGAGATTGACACAGAAAAACTCATTAACCATAGTCTACCTTTCAGGGATTACAAATCATAGAAAAAAATAGCGGTACTCATCGACAATTTTTCCTTTTAATTTCTTCAATTACATAAGTTAGACTTTCTAGACCCGTTAACTTTTTTCTTTATTCTAGTAAACTACACTGAACCATTGAGCCACACATTTTACTAAAAATACGATCGAACAATTTTTACAACTCTTTTATAATAACTTTTGCTACACTTATACCTGTTGATAACGAGCTGCTTGATGAAAACAATGTATCATCAGTTATTCCTTCAGATGACAATAAAATCATGATCAAGAAAGTGTTTGCTGTCCTATATTTAAAAGGGAAAACTTGGCTTAGTGAGCTACATGACCTTATTTGGCACATCCACCTTATATATAATGCAGAAAAAGGCACATTTGAGTTATGTGTTGGCAAATATAATAAACTGAAATAACTTATTTGTATTAAAAATAAATTAAAGTACTTTAAACTTTTGCACTTCAGCATCTGTGGTACCAGAATAAGTCAACTTTATCTCGCAATTCATTTCTCAGAAAAATGTTTGCTTGGAACCTGGATGTTTCTGTTTTTTCTTTCAAGTTTTAATTATTTAAACAGAACTACAAGTGTGACTAAACTTTTTCTGAAGCGAAAACTAAACATTCTTTATCTTAATTCAATAATTGCAACAGCAGAAATAATTTATGTTAACAACATTGTAACTTCGAACTTTTAATTCTAAAACTATTCAAAATTAATTAATCTAATAGAAAAGCTATAAATTGCAAAATTTCTTTTAGAAAGGAATATTACGTATGAAATCATCCGTTGGAATTTTAAACCTCTTTAAACTTTTTATTTGTTTACCATAACATTTTCTACCTCTTAAAAATAATGCTTTTAAAGCAAATATTTACTGCACTCAAAAAAGAAAAAGACTAATTTTTGTCATCAAGTGTTGAAAAACTAACAGTTTTTAAGGATAAGAAAATTTAAAAAGTTTAAGTGTATTTTTGCGTTACTTCAATATTATAGTGAAGTAAGGGAATTCGGGGTAATAAATTATTAATCAATCGCATGTGTCAACCTTTACTTTAAAAAAATTGAGCTTAGTTTTAGTATGCAAGCATGTTTATTTGAAATTATTTACCTAACATTAAAAAACAACCAAGTTTTACCAACTGATGGCTCGCGATTTATGAAAAACGAAAAGTGCATAGTTTCTTTTTGACTGCGAATGGATTCAAACTATTAAAGGGTTATGCGTTTAAAAAGTTGTCATTGCAAAAACTATCCAGACTTGTTATTTAAGGAAATCAGTTTCCATCCATAGAATAGATGCATGTTTGATTTCGTAGTCATGGGCTTATTAAAAAATGTTTTCAGGATTTCAGTCGACAAAATGATAATGTAACATCTTTAAATTAAATGCTATATACTAAACTTAGCCCAATTTAAGTTTTCATTTGGAATGGCAAGGCTGCTTGTTCAGAGATTTGTATTACACTGGTAGTCATAATCATAAGGATAACAGAAAATTGCACACAAAAAATAATATTGTTGAAATAAGTCAATGAATTGTATGTATGAAATGTTTTTAGTATATACTATAAGTAATTTTAAAATGTCATTGTAAAAACTGGATAAAAATAAGAAAAACAAGTCTTTTACGCCCTGATACACCGTAATAATTAATAATTTCTCACTTTTTTTTATCAGTACCTTTATCAGTTTTGATTTCTTGGAGGTTGAAGATTCCTCTTGGAAGTTTTAATATTGTCTTTTTCAATGGAGAAAATAAGTTTTTGCTTGTTTCAAAATTGAATGCCGTTTTTAAATACTAATTATGCGAGAATGCATCACAAAGTTCTCATCAAATTTACATTGGGTCTTTTGGTCGGTATTTAAAGTAATTTCACGAAATGAACATCAAGCCATGATTTTCACGTTTGGGAAACGTGTGATTAAGTGCTATCATGCTGGAACAATTTGTCTCCAGTAGTAATTAACGGTGTTTTTCGTAAAAAAAATGTCTACTAGCAAAGATACGTAACTCTTAAATTCATTTTGGCTTGCACAAAATTTATTGAACTAGTTTTCGTCCATTGTAAAGCTTCTTCAAACCATTATTGAGCGCCCCCCCCCCTCCTTTTTTTTTTGCATATGCAATACAACAGTTGCTTAGCTCTTTCTTTCCTTTTTTGCCGCGATTTTTTTTCTTTTTTTTTTTTTTAATGTTATATTTGATGAATCGGTCCATATGATTTATAGGACCAATCCCTATGTAGCTTAAAAATTTGAAGTGATAGACTAAATCTGACATTTTTAGACTTAAAGGCTATAAATTAGTCAAACACTGTATGCAAATATAAGACAACCAACTCTCTAATGTACCGTGATAAATGATTCAGCTGTTCGATTAAGCTTAATTTCATTCATGCGGAGTGCAAAGGTGGAACTAAAAAGCGTAACTTCTGTTTGAAAAAAGGTAAAATTGATCAATAAAGTAAAACCAAAAGTATTTTATTATACCTTACAAATTACTTTTGAATTTAAAAAAAAATTCTGGAAAAAAAGTTGAAAACTTTCTATTTTAGAAAAACGTCCATCAAAAAACTCTAAAATTTTTATATAAAAATACTTTAAATTAAAGAAACAAACGAAATTTCAATATTTCTTAAATAAGACAATAATCTTGTTGAATAAATGAAAGGCTAAGTAAGACTAATTAAGCAAGCATTTATGCGATTTCATTGTCCAGAAAGGAAAATCATAATAAAATGGAATAATTGAATGCTTGAAGGAGAACATGTTTTTGCAAGAAACAAAAAAGAAAAAGAAAAGAAAATAAGGATGTCATCGATTACGAAGAAATTTGCGTAATGTTGAAGGAACAAATTCGGTTAAAATTAATTAAAATAGAAACAAATAAAAGATAACGCAGATAAATAATTAAATGCAACGAATCATTAAAGAAGAGTGGTAGGTAAGCTTAATATGTTCATTACCTTGGAAGACCTGGGAAAACATATTGCTCCTGCTTCTATCAAATTTATTACGTTTCTTAAATAAATAAAAATGGGAACGTAATTAAAGGGAATGAAAAGAGCTTAAGTTAACTGAAACAGAAAACATGATCATTTTTATTCCTCTAAATCCATATTAATTAGTTTTTTAATAATTAAAAAGCAAAACTTATCAAAAAATGCAGGAAACGGGTAAAGTAATTAATAAATAGGGATGAATAAAAATGAAACTTAATATAAGTTGTAGAATGCCTTTGAGCGGTATTTGTCTTACACGAGACAGAATGTAGAATCACAGAAAAAAATAATAGGCAAATTTAATTTTAGAATAAATAAATATGTAATTGCATTTGCAAATTTTTAATTTCAATTTTAGACCATTAAAAAAATTTAATTTGATTCTAGAAGACATAATCAACAAAGAAGGGAGGCTGTAGTAGCGCATTCGATTCTTTAAAGCAATCACTCTGCGTTTTTCTGCATACGATAAATATAGCTTATTTCTATTGAATTAAAATTGAAAAAGATGACTTCTGAAATAATGTGCAACATCATTTCCGAGAAAAATCCTTCTTAAACGCTTTTAAAAAACTAGCGATACATTTAAAACTTTTTTTACACTAATGAATGGAAACGAATAGCAATAAAATGTCACGAAGTCAATACTTCTTCATTCATAGTTCACAAAAGTTCGACTTTATCTCAATAGGTTACATGAAAAAAAATCATAAGGACTCGCTAAAAATACTCACGCAAAAGGCACCAGATGAATTTCACACTCCACTTAAAATGAAATTCACCCAATTCGTATTCTAACTAAAACAAACGCACAGATTTTAATTGGAACACGAGAATAGTAAACTAATTTTAGCTATGGTTGCCACAACTTTTATTTAGATAAATTATGCACCTTGAAGATAAAAACATGAACTAAGTTTTAGCTGCATTATAAATTATTTTACAGGTTTTGCACTATCATAAAGCACAATAGAATTAAAATGGAACGACGCCTTATTTTTCCCTTTTTTTTTTCCTCGCTGCTTAAAACAAATACAAATAATGCAATGTTTTGTGCTTTTAGAATATTTTTAATGATGCACTAACATTAAAAGTTCTGTCATTGGTTAAAACATTAAGGACCGGTGGAAGATCCTAGGACGAAGCTGTACAAAAGAGAAAATTTTGAGCTTGTTATGTCATGCGTGCGAAACTAATCAAAACAAATATCTCAAAATGTTTGAGCTGCAAAAGCTTTTCGAATAGTAATTCATCGAAAATACACGCTCAGATGAATTTTTGAAATACCTATCGCAATTCAAACTGGAAACGCAATTAATGATTTAATTTAATTGTCTCAGATGTCACCCGCTAACAAATAAACGCCTCAAAGCGTCCTTCCTTTCAAATTTCGCTCTGTAATTACGACGCGAGACTTTTAATACAGCATTCATATTCCCCATTCTCTCCCTAGGCTTCAGTTGAGATAATTCGAGAACTGAGAGTAGATTCTTCTCCAGTTGGTTCACTCTATTTAAGGTGATATCAACACATTAATGATCACTCAACTCGGCAATTTGCAGTGTTAGTCGAAGTTTCTAATTGTGAGCATTTAAATCTGCAGAAGCGTTATATTGTAATTTAATCTTTTCCGGGACAGTTTGTTGTTCAGTCGCTGATAGGAAATTCTAGATTTCAAAATAAACTTTTGTCATTTAAGGCATTGAAAATATTTGGGTATTCGAACAAATATATTTTAGTAAATTTATGTGAGTGAGAAAAACAAATATATTTTTTAACGTTAGGTTTTTTATATACTTGCAAAACCTAGAAAATTTATTACTTTCAGAGTGTATTTATAACTTGAGAGTAGATTCTTCTCCAGTTCGTTCACTCTATTTAAGGTGATATCAACACATTAATGATCACTCAACTCGGAAATTTGCAATGTTAGTCGAAGTTTCTAATTGTGAGCATTTAACCCTACACTGCATAGCGTTGCCAATCAGATACATAGACTATTTTTCCTTATGACCATGCATAAGGTGACTCAAGCATAAAAAGCAAGTATCTTTAAAGCAAATATAACCATCTTTCCTCAAAATTATTTTTTTTTTAAATGTTTTCCAATGTTTTCTTATAACGCTAAAAACTATTTAAATGTCTTTCAAAGAAAAAAAATTCATGCAGTGTAGAGTTAAATCTGCAGAAGCGTTATATTGTAATTTAATCTTTTCCGATACAGTTTGTTGTTCAGTCGCTGATAAGAAATTCTAGATTTCAAAATGAACTTTTGTCATTTAAGGCATTGAAAATATTTAGGTATTGGTAGAATGTTTTAGTAAATGTATGTGAGTGAGAAAAAAACGTTATATTTTTTAACGTTATGTTTTTTATATACTTGGAAAATCTAGAAAATTTTATAACTTTCAAATTTTCTGAATTAGAACAAAAAAATACAAAGGTCTAGTATTAGTCGTAAGTTTTTGTTTGTAGCATTCCTCATTGAACTTTTGATATAATAACGAGTGTTTTATTTTCTGCATCTAGAAAATGGAAAACCATTACAAAGGATGAATATAGACATATTAGCTGTTTCTTTTCTTTTTTTTTTTTTTTTAAGCGGATATGGAAAAAATCATTTTCATGTTTAAAAGTGATTTAAATCATATAAAATCAAGAAAAATATATTTCTATTATTAGATTTTTTTTAATTTGCATGCTATTAAAAAAGACAATTTATACCTAAATTATATCAGCAAGATCAACGTTACGGTACTGTTTTCATATCCAGAAATTAAATTTAAAACTCAAAAAAGACAGAAGCGAATTATTCGTTTCATAACAATAATTTTCAAATAGAGAGACTCTTCATCTAAAACTAATCACAGTACAATAATTAAAATAATTTCAAACATTTCTCAAAATTTTAGCATGTCATCTATTGTTCCGAGAGGTTCCAAGAAGAACTAAATGAGCCTACCTTCTCGTTTATCATCATCAAGAGTTAATAGCTAAATAAATCACTAAAAAAACTTGTCTCAAGTAATTCATGGGTCATTAAAATGGAAATTAAGGCTAAAATGTTCGTTAAAAATCCTCAGTTTACTTCTACAAAGAATAAATGTTTCCTCCAATATTTTGCTTTTCATAATTAATGAATTATTTATTATTTTTACGATATTTTGACTTTGGTTACCTAGTTCCTACTATCACCGTGCAGTCTTGCCTATAGTGAATAAAATGTATTTTCTAACGTTTTGTGCTGAAAAATTGTCATACCGTCCATTTTAAAGCAATTACAATTGGTTGTTGCTGTCACTTGACCGTAGTGGATGTTCCTTCGATTTTATTTTTCATTTTTCATTGAACATGTTGCAAACTCCTCTGGAGCACTATCCACCACGAGATAGGGTTAAGTTCCTAGATGGGTTGTCCAATTAGGGTCAGCCGAAAAACACTTTTTTTTTTCGATGATGGGTTTTGCGGAAAAGGTGCCATTGGAGAAGCAAAGTGTACATAAAATGTTGATTTTTTTTTTTTTTGCAATTTCTTGATCTGCTACAGTTTGGAAAAACAGCAGTTTTTTTTGAGATTTTTAGGAAATTATTTTTTAAAAAAATTTTAGCACCTAACATCTTAAAAATGCATTATATGTGACAAACAATGTAGTTATTTCAGATAAGTACGGCGAAAACCGCATTTTGACGTTTTGGCAAAAATTAATTTAAAACGTAGAAAAAAAAGGAAATTGCCAAATCTTCTAGGCATTTGTAGAAAAGGAAGGAATAATACCTCAGATTTCAATTTTTTAATGGAATTTCTATGCCCCCAATGACACCTTTTCCGTCCTACCCGTTATCGAAAAATAGAAAATATATTTTAACAATTTGATAAAAATCTCGAAAAAAGTGCGTATTTTCCAAACTTCAAATCAATTGCGTCAGATCAAGAAATTGACTAAAAATTTTCAAATTTCATATGCGCACTTTGCTCCTCCAATGGCACCTTTTCCGTAATATCCATCATAAAAATAAAACAAAAGTATTTTTAGGCCCACCCTATTCTTCATGTCCCTTGGAATTAACTTTCTTAAAACCCGACCCTCTCGCCTTTACTCAATTTTCCTTAAACATCATCGAACACACAACATCCAGCATCCAGTCCCTAGTATTAAATTGAGTTATTACGTCTTGGATTCAAATAATGTTGCAATTATGATTGCATTTAGGAGCCATTTGTAGAAATAAGATACCAAACAGGTAGCATCGTATTGCAATTCGTGATTGCAAAAGACCTAATTGGAATTCAAGCCGGCAAAATTTATTTTTTTTTCTTTTTAAAATAAAATTAAGTGCACCACAAAAAAGGACAAACTATCGTTCTCGTTATACTGTTAATGTGCAAATAGTGTATGAGAAAAAATGAGAGAAAACAAAAATGCATGCAACGTTCCTTTACTATTCAACTTATGTTTTCCGCGACTTAAAAATGTTTACTATCATTAACATAACACAACTGCATAAAAGTAGCAACAGCTGCAAAAATTCAGAAAAGAAGTAAGAAACTTATTTTTTCGAGGAAGCATTCCAAATCTTCTTTGAATGAGAAGTTTTCCAAGGTCTGTCAGTCTAGAAGTTGCATACTATCCATCAACAAATAAATTTAAAGTTTTGCTCGTGTGCAACCTTGCATTACGACAGCTAAAATTGCGCTGCCAAGTTTTCCTCAAGAACATTTGGCGGATTGTTAGCTCACGAAGCGCTGCGGAATAAAAATTAGGTTGCTTTACTTATTTTATAGGAAAAACGACATTTGAAAGAATGCTTTGCTTGCACACAATATAAGAAAATCTTGTTGTTGTTTTAAAATTTTACTTATTAAATTTGATTCACATTCGTTTAAAACCTTTACTGAAGTACGTTTCAATAACTGAGATTATCTACTTTTAAAAACTAGTCTCCTATGAGTTTTTTAAGGCATATTCTTATAGGGGGAATATTGTTTCACAAATGCCTGTATTATTCCATTGCGTAACATAAGGAAGGTTTTTTGCTTGATAAGACCATGAATAACCATTAATAGTACTAAAGTTTAAAAAAAGCACAAGACCGTTTTTAAATGATTAACAGCTGTAAGACAATTTTGCCAAAACATGTAACAGGGATGAATCTTTAAAAAAATTTTCACACATAACAGGTAACTTATCATTATCTCTAAAAATCAAAATAGTGCTTTTTTGTAGCACTGCTACTTTTATGAATGCAGAGCTGGAAACTAAAAGAATATTTCATAAATATAGTCACATATACTCAGAAAAAAATCTCTACAAATATTATTTACAACTAAATTTACATTAAAGCTACGACATATTTACATTAATACAACAAATAAATTTACATTTTAACATCAAAATGTTAGTAAACTCTTACTTGAATGCTACACCTTTTATCCGGAAATAACATGAAAATTCAATGCTTGGAGATAATTTAAGTTAGAAACTTTTGCTGCACAAAAAATAAGGATTTTACGGCAGTTTAGTTGAAAAGTGCACACATAAGCTACAGAAACTATCTTCTATTTCTTAAATTAGCAGCTAGTTCAACTATAAGATCTTAGAAGCTTTTATCTACCTTATGGGGTAATAGAATTTTCACTGGATGATAGCAGGTGCATTTCTTACCCAGGTAACACAAATAACCTTTAAACGTTTTATAAACATTTTTAAGCGGTTGTTACAAAGTTAATAACCATTTTACAACCTTTAAAAAACGAAATGTGCTACTTGGGTAACTTTTCATCGAATTCACATTGTTGGGAGCATATGGATTTAGTTCTTCATTTTACATCAGCCTAGACTTTTATTTTACATTACCAGAATTCAAAATTCATAGCCACTTTTTAGAAGGATTAAACCTAAGATTAAAATTTTGACTTGGTCTTTTTGTTTTATAATTGAACAAACTAATTTAGCAAAGAGTAAGCTCTAAAAATGCAAAGCTCTCAAAAACCATTAAAAGAATATAGTTTTTAAATGAATTTTGAGAAATAAAACATATCTCAATCATTGATTGACCATCCGCAAAAACATCATTTGTACAAAATAAGACAGACATCGTATCTTATACAAATAACAGTGCGTGAACGTCCTAACCCTTGAAACAAAAACTGAATTATTCAACTGTAAGTTCGCTAATTAATGAATTTAAAATCCCTCAAAGGACAGATTTAATTACTGCAAATATTTTCATTCATTCGCAAAAAGTGCTTTTAAAGCAAATATTTTACTTTGTTCTGAACACACACACAAAAAAAAAAAAAAACTTTCGTTATCCGCAATTCAGTAAACAACTGCTTTGAAACGGAAAGGAAAACAAAATAGTTTAAATAGATCTTACAGAAGTTTCAATTTACTACGCTATAAAAATAAAAAAAAAAGGGGGGAAATGTTATTTCACCAACGCACTTCAAAAAGAAAAGAAAAAGTGAATTATTCTACAAGCGTTTGAAAGTTTTTCTTTTCTCTTATTTCCTAAATCGCACAAAAGATTTCTAAGAAAATGGAAAATCTAATTTCACTATGTATACTAGCACAAATAGTTAAAATAGTCGTTCATTTAACTCTTTTAAAGTACTATTTAAAATTTTAGTGATTTGTAACAATATAATGAGACATATTTGTGCTCCGATATAATTACCAGTATGAGTCATCAAATGAGACTGACTACACACGTAAACGAAGAAAAAAAATTGAAGCTATTGATTTTCCCTTCTTGAAATATTAAATATTTGAGCAGCATTCGTATACTTAAGCAAGAAGTTCGTTCAAAACTAGACAACCAATCTTTTCTGTATGTTAGTAGGGTAAAGTGAGTGTGGGGTAAAATGACGATACTGAGCTTCAAAAAAATTCTCAAATTTTGAAACTGGGTAATTTTCCAAAAACCTGACAAACCTTTTTGGAAACAGGTTGGGACACGCAAAAAGAGTGACTTTTGGGTTGTTCAAAAATTTCTGTAAAACGAATAAATGAAGGATTGTTTTACTTTGAATGGGATAACATCGAAAAGTATTTCTGACAAATAAAAACATAAAAAAACTTTCTAGGTATAATAATTTTTGTGTTATTCTTCGGGAACAAGATATTGTTAGGATTTTGGAGAATCACCCAACTAATACCTTTGACTTCTTTTAACTTAAATTTAATTTTGATAAATTGAAACACTATGTATCTCCTTTCAAAATATGAAAAATATGTCATCAAAAATAAAAAGCTTTTTTCGTGATCTTACCCCACTTATGAGCATAAAATGACGAATAGAGGTGGGTGAGATAACAAAGAGCTTAAGATAAACATTAAAAGAGAAAAATGTGCTTTAAAAATTACAGATTAAATTGGTAAGACTAATAGATATGTTCTTACACCACAAATCCGAAACAACATATTCGGTGTATGCTGTTTACTTATATGACTCATAAATAATTCCTCAGTTGAAAATTGCTCGTCTGCATAGTTTCGATGAGATAATTCTTAATCACTCGCTTCCAATGATAAATTCTATGCGTTTAAAAGGCTCCCTAAATAATCAATGCCGTTTGCTACCTATTAAAGAAAATCGTAACCATTATCAAAAGTGATTTTTAATTTTCAAAAGGTATTAAAGTTAAATTTTGGCTGATTTCGACAAAAACAGAATTCTTGCACTTTCAATTTTGTTCATAAATACTTTTTACATTAATTTTTATACCAGCCAGTTGAAGGAAATGAAAAAGTCAAGAATGAAAAAAAAAAGAAAATTACTCGCTACTCATAAGGAAACAAAGTCTAAAAATATAGAATGAAAGGAGCTGCCTCCTTTGTTTTCTTGGTGTTCATTTGAAAAGAAGAAATGACGAGCAAATAAATGAGCTATGGAGAAAGTGTCAAGGAACTTGGTTGGTGTAGTACAACAATTGAGATATTAGTAGGCTTCTCAAGTGTTTTTAATCTTGAGTATAGTAGCAAAGAGGCAGTTTCTTCCGTTCTGCCCCGGTTGCTTTCTAATACTCCACCTGCTGAATCGGTTAAGAGCTGCAGAGGAAGTATATAAAAGAAGATGATCGCCGAGAGAGAGCATTTGATGAGGTGATAGGTTGCGGAGATAGTTTTGCTGACTTGAATGGGTTTACAGGAAGCTCTGAAGAGTTGGGGTAATCAGTGGCTTGGGCATCATTTTTTTTTTATTAGTATTTGCCTTTTTTAACAGCATTAGTAGTACACGAAGCTTAAAGTCTTTATCTGCATAGGTTGATATTTAGAATTTTACTTTAATAATATAGGTACTCGAACACGTGTCGGATAAGATGATAAAAGAGCAATATATTTGTCATATTACTCCATTCTGCCACTTTCATTTACTATAGTTTGATTTTCATTTTTATGGTCTACCGTCAACATTCTACATCACACACGGTTTTGGCATTACAACTTTTACTTTAAAAATAACTAATGGAATAGAAAAAAAAATACCCCTCTCTCGTTGAGGGTTTTTCCCCTGTAAAATTAAAATATTACATCCACAAGCGAGGAAAATCCACCTCATCGGTTACTTTTTGCAAAACACTCCATTTCCGACCGCAGTTGCAGTGAACTTCATTACGTACCTCAGAATTAAAATATACTTTAAAATGCATTGATATCAATAAAAGAATTACAGTATGGTAAATTCGTCATCTTACTCAATTCGCCGTATTACCTTCCTTTACCTATCGGTTTTTACTCTCAATTTTTCCACATAAATATTACAGAACTGCCTATTTCGAAATTCATAATTTTTCAGTTACGTAACAGAGCAGGTCAAATACATAATGTTATCTTGAAAAACCAAATGAGTATGTCGACTTTCACCAAAGATTCACCAGAAATATTCGAACCTTAGCCGATGTCTTTGGTAGTGAATGTTGATAATCACCGCCTTAAGTGTCAATATTTAAATGATTTCGAACTTTTACTGTAACAAATGTATGCGTGTAGGCATGTGTGTGTGCGTGCTTGCGTGAGTGCTAATTTAAAGTTAGCATTAATTTAAACTCTAGATTTCACCTCCAGTTCTGCCTTTTACTTTATAATTAAAGTATAAAAGTACATTTGTTTATCTAAAGCTTCTTTGTGCTGTTTAAACCCGTCTAAGACAGAACTGTATACATTAATCTCTTTAATTAATTATTCATTATGAACTAGACAAAATAAATATTAAAAATAATTAAGCATGTAGAGTAAATAATGAAGATAGATTAATTGAAGTAGAAAAGAAAAAACTTTCGAGATCATCAACGTGTAAAAAAAGAACAAAAATTGTTTCGCTGCTGGTGGCATTCATACTTAATTGAATTCAGAACTACATATGCAAGTAAATACATAATTAAAAAGTGAATGAATAAAGAAGACTAAGGCTTCAAGTTTAGTGCGTAAAATACTTTAGTGAAAATAAGTTTGCGTTTTGCGTTTGGTTCTATCACTAGCATTACATTTGCCAAACAAAACAATGAAACTGTAATTACGGGGAAAGAAAAGATCTAAGGTTTGTAGGAATTAAACAAAGACAAAAATGGCTTTCATTTAAAACTAAGCTGAAACAGAATAATATAAGAAATGTATAACACTGAAATAAAACATTTAACTGAAGTAGAAAGATAAAATGAGAGGATACATTAATAATTAAATGAAAATATGTCTCTCTCTATCAAAGTTTGATCGAATCGGACTCTTCACTCAAAAGTCATAAAGCTTGGCTGTTTTTTTTTTTTTTTGAACTGTTCAAAATCAAACGAAAAATCATTCAAATTGAAAAGTCAGATACTAAACTAATTTATTCTCGTCGAGATCTTTCAAGCAAAAAAAGGGTTCGTTCAAATTGGACTGTTTATTCAAAAGTGATTAAAAGGCACAGACAGACGGAAAGACGCACATTTTAACCATCTCAAAACCCAACATTCAAATAATGTAATGTAACGATATAGATTTAATTATTTTATTTTATTTTATTTTTTCACTTTTTTTTTTTTTTTTTTTTGACTTTGTGATTTTTTTTAGATGCATAATGCCTCTTTCAATGCATTTTTTCGCCCTTTTGATTTATATTAATGGAAAAACAGGCTAAGAAGGAACGAGTTCAGTTACAGATACAATATGATTTTGAAATTCTTGGAAGATATAAAATAAAAATTAAGCATCTTTTCTTACTCAAATTTAATACGAATTTTAAGAAATTTTATCAGTTTTTAAGAGAAAATTATGTATATC
>JAXGGA010014085.1:0-33145 GCA_038373865.1 Uloborus plumipes | reverse complement strand
CTTGTAGCTTACTGATTGAGGTTGTCCCCTGGTGGTTCCAGAACCAGGAACCTCGCTGATAGTAGCCCAGTACTTTGGTCGCTGAGCCAAAAGGCATCGGCGGGCAAAGTTGCATTATGTGCTCTCTAAGTACACCACAACTTCTTATTTAAAATATGCTGTTCAGTTTCGGTCTCCTTATCTTGAGAAAGAAATCACTTTTTTGGAAAGTGTTCAAAGAAAGGCTATGAGGTTAGTGAATGGGCTTTCTGGTTCAGGTTATGATTCTTGTTTTAGAATGCTTAATATGTAATTATGCAAAGTGGAATGAGAAAGGATGTGACTTGGTTTTTTAACTTTGTTAAAATGGCGGACGTGTTTCAGGTACATTTATACCCATGTGACAGAACCAAGAGTCTTTGTTTTAATTGTTTGAAACCCCTAGCTAGTCTTAAAATCAGAAAAAATAACTTCTTCTACGTTGCTGTAGGCATTTGAAATAGTTTATTAGAAGCTCCCGTTATTTGCAATGGAATGAATAGTTTTAAGAGGCTCTTGATCTTTGTTGGGGATTGATAAATTTATTACCATTAGCCTATCTGGTCCAGAGCCTGTTGTTGATCATCACTTTTGCGCTTTGGTTGTCTTTATTAAAAGTTAATTTTACAGGCACAAAATTCTTTTATGGATCTATGATTTTCCTGTTTTTCTTTATAAATGTAATTTTTTCATCAGGATTTTTTCTTTTCTTTTTTTGCTCTTTCTTTTTTGTAGTGTGTGTAAAATTGCAAATCCTTAATTTTTTGGTGTCCAGTTTTCATTGTTATCTGAAACTGTCTCGCAACTTAATTTTTTTTCCTTATCCCTAGATGTGAAAATACATTAAATTGCTGTTGTATAAGATAAGTAAAGCAGTAAACATGTGAGAAACAGCAAATACAATGAATATTTTTGCTAAACTATCAAGAGACACTGGAAATGAACTCAAAAAATATTTTGACTGCATACTTTGGCAACTAAATTAAATACCCAACAAGCCACTTTTAAAGTAGCTAACTAGCCACAGATCATTTTCCCCAGCTTATAGCCTATTTTTCAGAAGAGTATGTATTCTATTTTAGCAGCTGATAGGAAAAGCTAGGATTACTTCAGCTTAAAACTCAAATCGTCAAATGCAATGGTTCAGCATACAGGAATCCACCAAAAATTGAAATAATAACATATTGTTACTTTCTCCGTTTACAGAACATTTTGAAATAAATGAAGCAAAGAAAGCAATAAATAAAATAATAAAGTTTCCTATTATTTTTTTCCCAATTCCTTTATATGTGAGCTTTTATCATTAATGCAAAATTGTATCATCAACATAACATCATGAGATGATGTTTCACTTCAAGCCTTTCCACTAGTCTGAACTTATAGCTTATTAATTAGGTAAAAGTGTAGAAACATTTTAAAATTTTAGAGTAGCTGTATATTTTTAAATTAATGTTCAAGAAAAAGTTATTTACTTGAAAAATATTTTTCATTTGTCTACTTTACAATTATTTATTGTGCATTAACTTTCTTTTCTCTTAATTTTTTTTAATAAATTGATGTTTATCCAAATTTGCTATTTTGACTGAGTGTTGCTGTCATGCTGTTTTAGTATAGAAACATAAACTGAAATCAAGAACAATTAGCTTGTAATTATTTCTTTTATTGAAAGCAATAATCCTTATCAATCTCCCATTCACAAGTTTGGATTTTTTTGGGCGAAACAAATAGGATAAGACTTAATGCTTGTAAATAAGTGTTTTAAACTTTCACAAATACTCTATTTAGTTTTTGTTCCAGAGCATTAATAATTCTTTATAACTCTCTGTTATGAATGATCAATTTATTTCTCTTTTTAGCATATGAAAATGCTTGAAAGTGCCAAAGAAAGACTAGAAGTATTTTGTAATGACAGTCTAAAAGAGGTTTGTAAAAATTTTTTTCAGTAATATCCTCACAAGATAAAAACATGTAAGAAAAAACTGAGTTCCTTAATGCTTGTGCTCTACTCAGATATTAATACCTGTATTTGTTTTTTTTTTTTTTTGTTTTTTTGAATGATTCAATGTAATGTTAAATTCTTAGGCAGAAATGTACAAAAAAAAAAAAAAAAAAAAAAAAAAAAATGTGCACCAAAATCTGAAAATTATAGGTGTAATATTTTTCATGTGTAGAGATTTTAAATATATTTAGTGTTATTTCCCACACAAGACAACAGATAAAGGGGAAAAAATATACAGTGCAGAACCTTTTATCCGGGAACCAAAATACCGGGAAACCAGAAAACCGGCAATATGTTGTCGATTTTTCCGCCACTTTTTAAAACACGCATTTTTGGCAATTTCTAAAAAATGAAGAGCTTTTTTTTTTTTGAAATACCTAAATGAATATAAACGGTTTCTTCATAAATACCATATTAGTACCCATAGCATAAAGCTCAGAAATTTTTAATATTGTAATATCTATTAAGCACTTCTGGATAGTTTTCTCTTCAGATTTTAAGATGCATTACTATTTGTTATAGTAACTTGGGTTTTATAAACAATTGGCAAATATCGCTTTGTAGCGATCCAGAAAACCGGGAAATTCAGTTATCCAGGATAGCTGTGGTCCCAAACATCCCGGATAATTGGTTCTCTACTGTATCATTAAAAATTGAAATTAATTTCTCCATAAACTGAACATTGACAAAGACAAGGTTATGATTGCACAGGGAAAAATGTAAATGATAACCCTCTCCCCCCCCCCAAAAAAAAAAGTCAGTAAAGCAAAAGAAAAGAAAATATTGCTGGTATGTAACAGTAATGTTAATTGATTTGTGCCATTTCTATCCTTTCAATAAAATTTCAATACTCTTTTTGCATTTCTTATTAGGTGTTTTCATTTTTGTTTGCAATACTCTATTGGTTACTGCAGGGGTGAAAAATCTGGGATAACAGTCCTGGGGTTGGTCACCAGCAGTTATTTTAGGTTCAGAGCAGTGGAGACTCCTTCCCTTTCATTACTATGTCAAAATTGTTTAGATCTGAGTGATCCACTTGCCATGGCTTGATTTATCATTTGAGCTCAATGAAATCACTTAAAATTCCTAGGTGCAGGAGTCGCTGGGGCACCTTTAGTCCATGTAAGTATTGGACTGGTGGCAGTTTAAAGAAAGATTATACTTCTTACAGAGCAGCTTAAAGCTGGCTTAGCGAGCCATTTATGTAAATATACACTCACAAAAGTTAAGGGAGTAATAGAAGGTATTGAACTATATGTTTCTAAAGTGTGCCAAACAATTATTTAATTATGTGATATTCAGATTTTTTTTTTTTTTTAATTTTTACTGATTGTGAATCTCTGAGTTAATTTCAATTATGGGACATTGTTAAATATTTATTGCTGATTTGATTGTCATTGTAAGAGTAAAATGTTTCAATTATTTATTTTTCTTTTGAAAATTTTTGTTCTGATGAAAATCTAAACTTGGAAAAAGCAGGGCAGGTTTCTAACTATTTTGATTTTGATCTGTATAACTCTTAGCTGAAATATTCTTTTGTATCTTTTTAGGTTATAATTCAAGAAAGGGTCATGTACGGAACAGTGTTAGAACGGCAGTGTGCTTTGAATAGACAATTTCTCACTTATCACAGCAAGGTAATATTGGAGTTACTTGTTGTAAGTTAATTTATCGTGTGATCTAAGAAATAAGAAATTAGATGGAAGTACTAAGAAAAGAATACGTTAAATTCTGAGAGTGCAAATTCTTGGAAGTGTGGTGAATGTAAAAGAATTTTTCAGCTTAGCTGTGTGATTTTCTGGGAAATCTGCAAAGCTGCATGTGATAACTTTCATTCATTGTAAAAAGAAAAAAGAAAAGAAAAAAGTTTGTTTGCCAGTTATTGTTTGATATATTTCACTATTCAATTGCCAATGCTGAAATATTCAGCCAAACCAAATCTTCAGTCTGTTGACACTAGCCAGTATTCTAAATATCTACCAAATATTTGGTAGGTCCTTACACCTTATAACCTAGTTTTTCCATTAATGCGCTAAGGTGTGCTGCTTCCCCTTAGCATTAAAAAAAATAATTAGCTTTTTCTGTCTCGTGAAAGGCCTTTATAGGAGATGAAAGCTTTCTCACACCCCTTAACATTTTAGGTCATTCAAGAGAAGTTTTTCTGCACAAGAAAAAGTTAGCTCCAATATTTTTGATCAATTAAAACAGGAGATATAAGGGTTTTTATTTGGCAAAAATCCTAGGATAAACTCAATTCAAGCAAGGAACAAGAGAACAAAATGCGACCACAAATTTGAAATCAACATACTTTTTGAATAATACAAATGGCTGTTTTACTATGCTCAGGAGCTCCTTAGAACATATAGCTGTGAAATTTGGTACAAATTAGTTTAAAACCTTGAGAAGAGTGTTCTTTGGAACATTTTTTTCAAAAATAATTTTGTCATATGTTTATCAAGCTCTATTTTTCTTCAGGTAGAAACAAGATTTTCATATTGTGTATATTATAACGAGCACTTTTACCAAATTCTATTTTCTAAGGGAGGGGGAGCAGGATTTTCATTTTGTTCTAATTGTATTGTTTATTTTAATCTGATTTTTCCTAAGAGACTTTTTAAATTTTTGCAAAGCAAATAAGTAAAGGGGGTAAGTCGAAGTTGTTGTACATTTGTTTTCTGACCTAATAAAAACGCTTGAGTTTATTATTATTATTAGAATTAATTATGTTACACATATTTTATCTTTAATAAAATATTCTATTAGTTTTGCTCATGTTATAAATTTAACGAGTCTCAATGGTAGCATTTGATTTTATTTGTAGTTTTGTTTTTGTATTCAATAAACCGAATGTACGTTAACTCGATTTTTTTTTTGTGTTCCATGCCACTTCAACTTATTGAAGTTTCACTGTAATTCTAAATCGTAGCACTCTTTTCCTTTTTGTTCCTGGTTTTGCAATTAAAATTTTACATAAAAAATTGTAAATTATAATTTGATAATGTATGTACGATAGTAAAATAAACATAGTTTTGATGTGCAGTTTAAATATTTTCTTTTGAACTTAATATCTAAGACAGTGTTTAAAACAAATCAAATTGTTCTAGTTAATTTTTTGAACTCAAGAAGCTTGTGAATGATTAGACATATGGCAATTTTTTGCTGTCAACTTTTTTTTATGTCTTCTGAAAAGTACTATATAAAAATTTCTTAAAAATATGTTATAAAGGGCCCTCTTGTATAATGAAGTAAAATACTCGTCCCTGTTGTATAATAACTTTTCAGTTGCAACAATTAAATGCTAAAAATGTTTAAGAATTAACAGACAGGGTCCTCAAGAGGGAAGAAGGTTCCTTGTTAGCTGGATCACCAAGCCCCCTATAACTTCTACTCCAATTCTACGAAATTTGGGCCCCAAATTTTCGATTAGGCTCACATGACCCTGTATCCGCCCTTGTAACAAAACATAACATTTTGCAGCTTCAGTTTTAGTATGAAATAAACCGAGAAAAGTTTTTATTTTTGTATTATTATAGTGCAGACCTTTTGTATTGATGCTAACATTTGTAATAAAAAATAAATAGTTTATCTCTACTACCTCAGAAACATACCTTGCCATAATCTTAATGTTTGGAATGCGTCAAGCATTCTATTCAAATTTTTAAAAAAAAGGTTTGGTTTTCCCTCAAGTTAGGAACAGTTTACCAGAAAAGGCGGTAAGGAACAATGGAGTAGATAGCTTTAAGAGGGCCATTGATCTTCATTGGGGTCTATAATTTGACTAGGACCAGTCCAGTTGCGCCCAGAGGCTACTGTTGGTCGTCACATTTGTATTTGTATATTTTCAAACTACAAATGTTATTAAGAGGCATGAATTAATTGCTGATAAATATTTTTGTAGGGATCTGAAATTTTAGAAGAGCAGTTACCTCATTGGGAAAGTATAGCTGAAACAAGAGATAAATTGCCAGAATCATGTCAGGCTGCAGTGAAAAATGGACCCGAGGTATATTGTTTTATGTGTGCTATTCTAAAAATGTTTTAATAGTTACTGTGTATAATATACACTGCTCGA
Organism: Uloborus plumipes; assembly: GCA_038373865.1. NCBI lineage: Eukaryota > Metazoa > Arthropoda > Arachnida > Araneae > Uloboridae > Uloborus > Uloborus plumipes. Next base: position 27,056 of record JAXGGA010014085.1, on the reverse strand, counting down.
CATTGAAAATGCAACACCAAGAAGGAGTGGTCAGAAATTGATGAAATTTGGTAAGAAGACAGAGACAGCATGGAACAATAAGTGATATTTATTTCAAAATAAATAAGCAAAATTTAGAGTGAGGACGGCGTCGGCTCAGTAAGAAGTAGGTCCACCGCGGACAGCAATGCACGAAGAAACACGTCTAGGCATGGAGTCAATAAGCCTGCGGATGGTGTCCTGAGGGATGGCACTCCATTCCCTTTCAACCATTTGCCACAGTTCGTCCTCTGAATGAGGCAGTGACAGGTTCTGCAAACGGCGTCCAATCACGTCCCACACATGTTCGATTGGTGACAAGTCAGGAGAGTATGGTGGCCAGGAAAGCATCTGTACACCTCGTAGAGCATGTTGGCTGATTCGAGCACTGTGAGGCCGGGCGTTATCCTGTTGAAAAATTGCATTTGGCAGACCCTGATCAATCTTTCTCCATGTCGACGCCACACCCGTATGCGATGACTATCGCTGGACAAACAGAAGCGGGATTCATCTGAGAACACTACGGTTTGCCATTCTGCCATCCACGTCGCTCTGGTCCGGCACCATTCCAAACGTTGGAGTCTGTGCTGTGAGGTCAATGGCAGTCTTCTTAGCGGGTGCCGTGATTGCAGGCCACGTGCAACCACACTGTTAAAACTACGGGTGACTCAGGGGTGCAAATAAGAAAGCTGGGGTGAAAACAAGGTGCCATAGCGAATTTGAAATGCTCTTTTCGTACCAAAAGGCCTCTCAGAAGGTGCCCACTGCTTATTCTCGAGCGCCTTTGGCACCCTTTAGGCGAGCGCATGCTTAGTGAGACATCTGAAAGGCACCCCTGGTAGCCCGCGGCTGCGCATTGCGACTCCAAGGTCTCATCACCATCATCAACCATTTGAAAGGCAGACATCTTGTTTACGTCGACACGACAGAATTTTTGGTACAGTGTTTTCAGTCTTGGATTTCACCTTGAGTTTATTACAAAAATGGATTAATTCTTCATTTTAATCTTCGATTTCTCACGTAAGTACATGCATTTAATCATAGTTCTAAGAGTTTCCAACATATAACAATCTTTTTAAATTAATCCAACGGACATTTATCTCTTGTAGCGATTTTCTTTTGCGTCGTAGACACAACCAACAAGCAGAACGCGAAGGAAAGGGGAAAAAAAAAATCTGCCTGACTCTTTCTTTCTTATTTGTTTTTATCATGCGTTTGTGTGCCACGATAAAAACAAGAAAGAAAGAGTCGTCAATATCTTTCGTTGGCGTTATTGATAATGAATGCTAAGTTCGAATGCTAAGTTCGTTATAACCAGAGCATACTTTTTTTTTCTTCCCTCCGTTGAAATGAATAGATCCTTAAAATGTATTTCGATTTTTAATCCGTCGAGAAACTAGACGTTTAACAAAAACTGCTTTTCAAATACCCCTATCTCTTAGTCCTTTAGTTTAGATATTTAAATGTCGAACTTTACATACGTATTTAATATGTTACTCTTGATTAAAATTTTAGAAGTTAATGAAACGATTCAATTTTTTATTGATCGAATAATACAACTGAATATTTTTGATTGTTTTTGAAAGGGATCCATAAAATACCCTCCCTCTTCATTTTCGGTACAGATGATGCAGTTGTAAATATCAATAGCATTTTAAAACTACTGAGTTGAATCCAAGTCATGAATTCTTTTAAAATATGTTGGAAAGTCTGAACTGTGAGAAAATGCCTTAAATTGCAAGTTTCGATCATTTTCAAATCTGAATTCAAGGTGAAAATGTACCAAGACTTCGTGAATAAAAACAATAAATAAAAGTAAACACAATTGAAACACTAAAACGCACACAGCACAGGGGGGATCTGCAATAGTGAACAGTGAGGGTGCCATTATGCTCTCCTATACGGTTCCATCTTTCACCCGTGCTGCTCGTTGAATTGAGGGTGCCAGTTTTTCACCCAAGCCAAGGGTGAAATCTCGGCACCCTATTGGGTGCCGCTCCTGTTACAAGCGTTTCACCCCGGAAAGGTGCCAATTGCAACCAATAGTTTTAACTGTGCAGTCGACGGGAAATGGTTCTGGTCGACACAGGAACATCCAGAGTACCTTGCACGTGCTGCAGAATCGACGTACAAGTGACTTTCGGGTTCGCCACAGCTTGTCGGTGAATCCGTCGATCCAAGCGGTCTGACGTCACTCTGGCTGCACCTGCACCCCTCAATGTGGCTACATTTCCTCTTTCCAACCATCTCCGACACAGCCGATGCACAGTGCTTGCATCCATGTGGGTATCAGCCGCAATTTGACGTATGGACCAACCTCCCCTTCTCAGTCCGATCACCATACCCCTTGTAAAGTCGTCTATATGCTGGAAGTGTCTTCGTTGAGGACGGCGTAGCATTTCCTCCTATCACAGGTATCCTTCGAGACAAAAACCAAATTACTCCGATAATTAGTCTGGCAGAAAAACCAACATGAACATAGCTCACTTTTCAACCTCATTCTCTTATATCTTACTTCACATGCGTCGGAGAGCTGCGCATTTCATATCATTTGCATAACTCAGTGACGTGCGTCTACGGTAAAATTTGCATGAATTTCTGACCACTCCTTCTTGGTGTTGCATTTTCAATGTCGAGCAGTGTATTTTTTTCTAAATTAATTCAGCTCTGCAAATTTTGTTTGAATTTCTTGGATTTTTATGTACGTACAGTTGTTTAAAATATTACTTTAAAAAATAGCTATAAAATTAATTTTATGTTTCAAGATCAATCATGTTTGTCTTGTTTTTCATAAATAAGTTTCATAAATTCTGAAGTATTTGTTAAAAAATAGCAAATCTTTGTCTTGTATTGATATAAAACAGTGGTGCCCAACCTTTTTCTACCTGAGGGATGTACCTCATATTAAAATGATTCTCACGAGTCAGAACATACAAAATTTCAAAATATTAACTAATGTTCTTAATAACATGGGAAAATATGGAAATGGAAAGAAAATTAAATAATAATTGTGTGTATGTGTTTAAATTACTTAATGCTTCTTTTATTGAGAGCCTCTGTTTTTTAGCAACCAATTTCAGAATATTTGACTCTAAAGGTGTCACATTTTCGTGCGTTTGTGCATTTGAGTTTAACATTAAACAAAGCAATGGGACCCACTGACCAGCTTTGTGTGCCAAATGTGGCCTGCAGGCTGTAGTTTGAACAACACTGATATAAAATATGAGCACATCAGTGAAAGAAGGAGACAGCTTGATTTTTTGTCATTTTTGTGTTTTACATCATGGAAAAAAATATTATTTTTTCATTTTGTACATGAAGGAGACATTGAATTTAACATTTTGTGCTCTGATTTCTTTAATGACATTTCGTATATAATGCAACCGTGACGAGATGGCCGGTGTCAATCAAATGAGAAAACGAGTCCATGCCTTAAAATAGGTAGAATTTCTACCCATTCAAATTCCCCCATCAATTGTGAATCCCATTCCTCAATTTTCATCTGCGTATCACCCCTTCCTAAAACTGGACAATCCTGAAAAAAGGAGGAGTCATAGGCCATCTCTGGGAAGTTGAATTATAATACCGTATTTTAGAGCATTAAGTAAATACACGGGGACGTCATTTCAAGTTTTTCCGGGGGGGGGGGGCAAAGGGTAAAAACAATACAATTTCACCAGAAACCAACAAAAACCACGCCCACTTATATGTAAATACATTGATTTCTCAAAGTCGGGGGGGGGGGGGAATGACCCCCCTGCCCCCCCTAAATGACAGGCCTGTAAATACATTAAGTGTTATATAAATTGTCTAAACTAAAAAATAGATTAAGAATTCAAGAATCAAGAACTAGATAGCTATATCTTAAATGTAATAATTTTCAAATTCAAATTATGTCTCTCAAAATCATTCATTTTCTCCAGATAATTCTACTTGAAATTAAATTAACAAAATGTTTGCATTTCTTTTTAAAAAGCAAAAGTTCTGTATAAAGATTGGATCCTTTTTCATTTTTTTGTTACATTGTATTAAAATAAATAGTTTTCAGCAACATCAAGTACTTCTTGGTAGATCACTTAGATGTGAAGCTGCTTCTGTAGGACGGAAACTACCACCATGTCTTTTGTGTTGCCTGTTGATTATTCTGTGGGGTTTCGGGGGAGTCGGAGGGAGTAGGAAAGTATGTTCTGACTTGAATCACTTTATTAGTGATTAAAGTCAAACTTTGAAATTAAGTTATGAGCTTTGTATTTAATGAAGGCATTAGTTGTAGGTACTCATTTTTTTCAGATCTTCAGGCCTTACAACTTGTAGGGCATACATACATGTTGAAAGTATGTTCTGACTTGAATCACTTTATTAGTGATTTAAGTCAAACTTTGAAATTAAGTTATGAGCTTAGTATTTAATGAGGGCATAGGTTGTAGGTACTCATTTTGTTCAGATCTTCAGGCCCTACAACTTGTAGTGTATACATACATGTTGATAACTATTATCAAGTTATCAACACATATATATGGGCATTGTGAAAATAGTTTTTGAGATATAGCTGTATTAATGAAAAAATGTGTCGAATTCTTAAAGTTTGCTCAGATTTTTTTTCTTGTGGCTGAAGCCGCTCCCCCCCCCCCTTTACTTTTTATGAGGAGACAGAGAAAAATGGCACCCTTGGAAGAGAAGGCAAAAAATTGTTATCTGCTATGCTATGCAAAACACAATTCCTTAATAAAAGTGCAAATATTACTTTTAACAGTTAACAAAATAAATCCACTCCAGGGTTAGAGTTAAAAATGACTCAAAATTTTTCTATGGCTGTTATATATACATGAAAAAGAAAAACGACACATTTCTACATAGCTACTTTAGTAATCCTGAATTCCCTTCGTAGCTTGGTGTGCTGTTTTAGACTATAAGTCAAGTGCTTAAATTTATTTGATTAAAGTTATTGATAATCTCATGTTTTTAAATGATCATAAAACCCAAGATTAAAACCTGAAACTTGTAAAATTACAGATTAATCTTAAAAGTTTATTAAAATTATTATTATTCCATGAAAGGTTGTTACTTGCTATAGAACAAATATTACCAAAAGAGTGTTATATCTTTGTTGCAGATTGATTTGAACACAGCTGAAGGCCAGTCTAGTTCACATCAAAGCCTACTGTTGATTATTCCAGTAGCAATTTAACTATTAAACCTTACTAATATTACTTGTATACTTGAATTTGAGTAATATTATAATTGTTTTCTTTAATGTAGGCTTTTTTGTAATTTGCGAAATCTATTTTTTGTTACAGCCTTTTCCCGGGAAAATGGAAAACATTTATTCTCTTGATAGCATGCTTGATGTGGTTATCCGAAATAATTCAATAGCACGTAGTTATGGTAAACAGGACCGTAATTCTATGGCCCATACCTTACGGTTGCACCCTACAGAGGACAATATTTATGCCAGACCCATTGTCAGAGCAAAGTCAGAATATTGTCTTCCTACTAGCTCAACTTCATCTCCAAAACCTGGTAAATTTCTTGCTCAAGCCCTCTTTTTTTTTTCTTTTTTCATGTTTTCTTCTATAACATTTTGTAAAAGAAATTGTTTTAAAATGTAATTGCTTAATATGTTATAAATAATAATACATGCTGAGTTATAAGATTTTTTGATTATAATAATGGCAATTTTGTAATAATGATTATGACGAATTTGTAATAACTTTTAATAAATTATTTCTTAATGATTATTACTTATAAACTTTATTTTCATTGATTGATTAATCAGCAACTTATGTGTGTGTGTGTGTTTAATTTATATATATATTTGCATACATTTATTTTTGCAAAATTCAAATTTACTCTTGTTTTACTGTTTGTATATGTCTCGTTGTCTGTCATTGATGAATTATAAACCATTTATGGAATTGAAACTTTTTCTTTTAAATTTATTTTTATGCATCATTTGGCAATAAAGGGAAGTATTAGTAACTATATTAATTTTTTTTGAGGCAAGCAGTAAATTTATTAACTAAGATTAAGTTTTAAGAAAATGAATAAGGCACTTTAAATTTCTTCTTAGAATGCTCAGTTCTTTATTTCATTAATAATCATAGTTTCTATCAGCATTTTGAGATAGTTCTGCAGACGTGATTTATGACTGTCGAATAATTTCGTAATTGTCGGAGGGTACTTTAAAGTAGGAGTTTCCTTTCCGTTTTGAGGACAGAAAATCATTTGAATTGAATATGTGTACACAAAAGTAAGCATGTTACCGCCCTTACGCCAGAGCTTAAGCAAAACTATATTCAAAATATTGATTTTGAATATAATTTTGGACATGAAAGTTAGGACATGAAAACAGGGTTAGGACATGAAAACAGGGTCATAGACAGGTTGTGTCAGTATTTTGCATGTTTTCTACCTTAGCCCTGGCTTAAAGGCATTAACTTGCTGCTTATTACTTAAGCTCTTTACCTTCATTTTCAAGTTGAACTCCACCAATTTCTCTGTGGTGTGCTTAAGTCATTTTGGCTACTAGTTAATTGGTAATCTCAGTTCAATCAAAGAACATGTCTCCAACTCAGGTATGGACTATTCCAGACTGTTGAGAGGTTGGAACTGCAGGTTGTCATAACCAGGCTGTAGATATTTTGCATGTGTGCATAACATTTCAAGTCCAAACTCATTTTTTTCGTTTTGATGTTTCATTTTTTTCTCATTTGGCATAATATTTAGTTTGAAAGAAGAGACAAGCAGGAATGTTGTTCTTTAGCTCAAAAGCCTCCTGTCCTTACAAAAATGTAACAAACCTTAGAAATCATTATGTTGTTGAATGTGATGCTTTGCAGCTGTGATTTATGACTGATGAGTAATTTCAGAATTGTCACAGGCTACTTCAGAGTAGGAATTTTCTGTTTTGATTTTTGGGAGAAAAAAATAACACATTTAATGTATTTTGCAGTAAGTTTATGCTAACTTTTATTCTAAAATTTTTGTTAAATTTTGGAACATTTTTAAAAAGTTATCTAAAATATGTAGATTAGTGGTCCTTGAATTTTCTAAAAAAGTCCGTGATAATACTTGAAAAATTCTTGCATTTTTTTCATAGGTAAGAGTTGGAACTCTGGTGTGTGTGTGTATATATATATATATATATATATATATATATATATATATATATATATATATATATATATATATATATATATATATATATATATATATTGTTTTATGTTTTAATTTCAGAATCAGTCCTTAAGAGGTTTAGTAAAGTAGTTGAGTATAATAGTGATTCTGATACAAGTTATGCCAGAGCCCTTTATGCTTTCGAGCCCTCTGGGGATCATCAGTTGGCTGTTCAAGAAGGGGACATTTTAGAATATATCACTGAAGAAAATACTACAGGCTGGCAGTTTGGAGATAATCTGACATCTGGAAGGTAAACATTTACTGTTTAATGATAAAATTAATATACAGTTTATAATTGATTGTATAGAAGTTATAATATTTATCTTTTCTCTTTTTTTTTTGCATTCAACTATTGTTGAAATCAGACTAAATGTTGAATATTTATACATTTATATACATTTTAGCTGTCCATTTTTGTAATGCTAACATTGGTGTATTTGCGTTTAATCTATTTGTTATAATTTTTTATTACATTTTATACTCTTTGTTAATTGGCTGTTTAATGAGTTTTTATCAAGTAACATGCTTTGATTTTAAAATGTGGTTGTCAAAGCTTTTCCTTTTTTTTGTCTCTCAGTTATATTGAAGTGTTGTTATTTTAGATTTTGTTGTTTTTTCTGTCAGTTATATTAATGGGCAATTATTTTAGATCTGGATGGTTTCCTGTATCCTACACAGAACCAGTGAAAGATCCTGCTAGATATCTCTTGTGAGTAGTTTATTTGTCTGTGATATTTCCAAGTTTTGTAGTTTCATGAATTTGTTTTATCCTGTGTTCTTTTTTTTTTTTTTTTGAAAAATACTTTTAGCTACTTGATCAGAACGAGACAAGTTTATATTTTGCAATGTGTGGTGCAGATTCTTTTTTAGAATTATCTTTTCCATTTCTTTTTGTTGGGAATTTTAATACAAGCAGTTGGCAGTGTATTTCAGCTGACTGCAGATCAAAATATGCTGACTTTTTAATTCAATTTCAAGTATGTACATCATTTTGTGAAGGTATACAGTAGATCATTAAAAAAAACTATTTTTGCTTTTTTATTCTAAATACTTCTATCATAAAATAATGAAATCCAAAGAGATAATAAAATGTTGCTGGAGAGCTTGAAAAGTCAGATAAGTATTTTAGGATCATGCTTGGAGGGGGGGGGGTCTTTTTTAAGTCCTCAAAAGTTATATAGCCATTTAAAAATGTGCTAGTCACTGCTGAACATCAGTCTGCAATGTTAAATTTTTAATGTTGGAGTGCGTCTGACGTAGGACCATAATAGGGTAGAGCAATTGAGGCATATACACGAATCAAATATATAACTCAAAAATGTATAAAAAAAACCTAAGGAACAGTTTTGAAATGATTCAGTTTTCAAAAGTTTACTGGAATCAATGGGCTTAATGTAGCTCAATCCGCGCGTGGCAGTGTTTAATGTTGAGTTTTGTACCTTTTTAGTTTAAGGTGTGTGTCACACAGTCTGGCATGAAATTAATAGGGCTTGTCTAGATGGACCTAGGGATGTTTGCTCATTCTGATTGAAGATCCTGAAAGAGCCTCTGTGAAAACTGCTTCCATGTTCTGACTTATTTCGATTAAGATCAGGTCACTCACTGGGCTACCTGAAAAAGTTAACATGTGTAACTGTAAACAAATTTATTTACCATTTGTGTGAGTGTATGCTCCGAATCATTAGCCTGCTGAAACATTCACCATCATGCAATATTTTTATTAGAATATGACGGCATATGATCTTCTAAAATGTCTTGATAAACATTTTGATGCATTATTCCATCCATCTGTGTAAGTTTGAGGAGGCTATCATGATCAAAAGCTTCCTAGACCATTACTAATTAGTTTTGCTGCTTCACTGTCATTCTGGTATCTTTTGCATCACACATATGACGTTGGCCATAAATTACAAACAATTGAATTGAATCTTTGACTGTCAGCATTTTTTGCTGTGTAGTGTATTTTAATCGGATTTTCTTATTCTTTGCCCGGAAGGTTTTTTTAATTTTATCTTTTTGCTGGGACTTTCTGCACAATCCTGCTGCTTCTAAGTTCTATCTTTCGGTATACTAAATCAATGTGAGTCAAGATTCAGTAACCATCTTCTTTCTGTAAGCAGTGTTTCTGTTTGGATCAGCAACTAAATTGGTTTGAAACCATTTCATGTTCTAGAATGGAAGTTTCCACTTTTAAGTGTAGAAGAATATTATCTCCATTTTTTTACCAAAACATATGGTCACCAGGTGGTTCTCATATTGCATCTAAATACGATGTTTCATGGTCATTGACAGCAAGAAATCTTTTAAAAAATGTCTTTAAAAGTTGTATCTAAATCACATACATTTTGGCACAAAACTTTCAACGGCCATTTTTTATTTCCCCCCCCCCCCCCGTTTCGCGAGGAGAGGCATGCAAGAAAATCAGGTACAGTAACCTTTTGTTATATAACGCTTTTTGGGGGACAAAGAACAAGCACTGTCTCAAAGTGTGATATAACCGAGGTCATTAAAAATAGTTATCCATCCAACATACAATTAAGTTATATGTGAGCATACAGAAAAGTTAACGTATTCGTGTATTAGAATAATTTTTTTTTTTTAATTGATAAAAGATATTACATTTACCACAATAATTGGCATACTATGTATAAAAAGCCTTGAGAGAACTGACGCGTTCTTATTGTGTGGTGAGCTATTTGCACGGAGAAAGAAACTCCATTGTAGCCTTGATATATTGCTGTATTTTCTTGCTAATTTATGCTTTATTTACGCTGGTTTTTCTCTTCCATCATACTAATCACATTTATTAAAATACAAACTAGATTGAAATGTAAGTAAATTTTCTACATCAGAAAGGTGCAAAATATCAAACAGGGAATGAAAATGAACTTTGTTAGCTGCCAGGAGACAAGAGTAAATTCCAATACCCTCTTATTCCCAACAGAATTTCTAACATATCGATTTGCTAGAGAGAGGATGTGCGTCCAGTTCATTCTTCCTTTCTCTGATGCAGGTCCTGATTTGTGCAACCAACCACAACTCTTTTCTGTACTAAAAGGCAGTCAGATGAGAGGTATATGTTTTCTTCGTTTGGCTAGCATGACACCTCCCTGCTGTCTTTCACTTATTGTAAAAGTCTTAGAATCAGTATAAAATAAAGTAGGAAGTAGTTTCCAAACTCCTTAAACCGAAACATTCAGCTGGTATGCACGTTCGTGTGACTGGAATGGGCCTGTTAAAAAAAAAGAGAAGGAAAGCTTTTCGGAATAATACCACATGCTTTCATAAACGGTTTCAAACTTAAAGCAAGTTTTTTTTATTGGCTTTTATTTTTCGGGAGACACAAGAAAAGCGCGATCTATCTGAATTAGCGATATAACAAGGGGCTACTGTATTGAAACATTTATTCATTTTTATTGTGATAAATTTGGAGATTTTTTTCTTGTGAGTAAAATAAAAAAATACATCATGTGCTTCTCGCTTGGACATTGCTGCGTCATTAACTCGTTTTTCTTTCCTTTTCAGCAACGGAGATACCATTGAATCTATTCCTAAACCCCCACCACCGCCGCCACCAGCTACCATTGCATCAGTTCGGGCAAAGGTTGGAAGCCCACAGGTTGTCAAATGTTTCTTATTTTTAAATTATCCGTCATATGTTCCTGTTATTTTGCTTATATGCCATGATTAAAGATTGAAGTCAACATTAATGATGTCCAATTAAATTCTGGCAAAGAAAGGTTTTATACTCTCTGTCATTCATTTACTTGAAACAATTCTTAAAGGGAAACATACTTGAAATTGACTATTTTTTAGTTTTTAATAATAAGTTAATAAGTAAATGGCATTGACAGTAATTGTCTATGCTCAAAGTGTTCATTAAAAGCTATCTTAATATCTGGAAAGCTTTAAAACATCATGGTTTTTAAAGCATGAATATTTTAACTGAATGTTATAGTATTAATCGAATAAGTTAATCGCACCATATGTGTGCATTTGTAGTTGATCTCAGTAGCATGCAGGCCATATACCTAGAGAGGGGGAGGGGATCGACGAGCCCCACCCTCATCCGAAATTCCGAATGTTTTGAAACGTAAAATAGAATTTCCCCTTTCCTATCTAATTGCAAAAAAATTAAAGTAAAAACATTAAGTTTTAATTCTTAATTTTGTAATTATCAAACGACTAAAAATTTGATGAAATACAGAAAATTTTGCTATTCAAATTCTGATTAGCTGCAAAATCCATTTAAAAATGATACACTAATGTGCACTTCTCCCTCTCTTTTCAAATTCAATCAAAAGCATTTTGGCTAGTTCCCATGCACCTGCACTCATTGAGAGAATTTTTCAGCAACACATGGCTCCAATCATTCAGACTATAAAAAAACTGTTGTGTTTTTTGCTTTGGGGCTGTTTTTCTCTAACACCAATTCAAGATTCATGGAAAAGGTCCTCCACAGTGAGGATTGTTGACTATATAAACTTTCTCTGAGACACCAATACAAGCACATAGCGAGAGAGAGGGCGGAGAATACTGTAGCCCTTTCTGAAATAGGAAATGTGAAAATGTTTTACTTCTTTGCTCAATATTTTTGCTTTAATGATTTACTTTTTTAATGGAAAATAATGATACTATATTTTTGTATGTTTTAATTAATTTGTGTCAACAAAACTGTTCTACCGCAATAATCCAGTTACTTAAGTTTGTCCAAAATTTTAATATTCAGTGAACTTCCCATACATACATTTTTTCTTTGTTTTGAAGTAATGGTTTTTAAGAATTTCACTTTTTAAATAGTTCAAAATGAATTGTTTATTTATAATAAATTTTGATGTTATGATTATGATGTTGTTGATGTGAAGTTAAAGTAGAAAAATTAACTTTGTGTATTCAAATAATGCAACAAGCCCCCAAGGGCACAAGAAGGAAGGAATGGGAGTGGGGGGGGGATTTTTGTGGGTAATCTATATTGTACTTATAAGGATCCAAGGGCGGATCCAGCTTCTGTCTAAGGAGGGGGTCATTTTTGGAAAGGGGGGTCAAAGTGCAATTTTTGGGCAAAAATGGGGGTTTTTGACAATTTTTTCGTAATATAAGTACCAAAAATGTAATTTTTTGCTATATTTTGTCGGTTAAGGGGGGGGTCATGACCCCCATGACCCCCCCTCTGGATCCGCGCCTGTAAGGATCAACCCCAGGGGAAAATTTTAGTTTGACCACTAACAGCCTTCTCTGAAAAAAAATCCTGGTTACGCTACTGAACCAATATGATGGGTTCTAATCATAGGCGTAGCATGACCAAAAGTTTGGGGGGGGGGCACAGGCCTCAAATTTTAGGAGTGTAGGTATAGATTCTCAGACCCCCCACCCCTCTCTAGATTTTTTGTAAGAGAAAAATTTACTTACTTTTCAAATGAATTTTACACACAGTTCATTCAACTATTCTTTCTGACTTAATAGTTCCCAGCAAGACGGATAAAGACTTAATGGGACCCTAAGCTGTTACTGGTCCCTTTTGTAATCTGGACAATTTCGGTAGCAAAATCAGCCACGTTGGGTAGTATCGTTTTTGCTGATAACTGTCCCTGACTGATAACTGATGTTTTTTCTCGTTTTTTTTATGCTCTTATTTTAATGGATAAGAGTTAACTTACAATTTGAAGTAAGTCTAGTAACTATTTTTAACTGTTTACGAGAAACATCAGTTTAAGTCTATAAAGTATGCATCATGCCCCCCCTCAGTCAATTTTGAGTTCACACCAAACTTAGGAAGTAGATCTTCAGTCAATTTAGGTTGCAGAACATTGATTTACTGTGATACAGCAGTAATTTTCATTTTTAAACTGTAGAATCATAAAAATGCTTCCTGTTTTATTTTCTTTTAATTACAGATTAATTAAAATGCTTGTTCCTGTCTGTCATGCAGCAAATACTAGTTTTTAAGAATGTCATGACGTTCTGAAAATGCTATCCAATTTTTGAAGTAATTCTTGTTTCCTCATTACTGATAAAAAAAAAGTATTTTTAACACTAATGTATTTTCATTTCCTTAATCTAGCATCAAGAAATAAGTGAATATGCAACTCTAACGAGGACACCAAAAAAATTGCTTGCTGTAGACCCTCCTTCTGTAGCTGCATTTGATTTCAACCATTCCACAGAAAATGGGACGCTGAAATCCAAGCATTATGCATCACATCCTGATATACTAGCAGCAACTGCTTCTCTTAATCGAAGTAATGGTAAAATATACCACAATGGACAACCTCTACCTTCTATGCGATTGTAATGCAATATTTTTCTCTGCCATTTTTTGTTTAATTTTGTGTAACATAAAATTTATCTTTGAGTCATCTCTTAGTAATCAAGAAATATGAACATTGAAAAAATATTTATTGAACTTTTTTGAGCTTGTTTCAATACCAATTATGATTTAGGTTTTTGTGTAAATAATCCCTCATATATTAAATTTTGAAATAAGGATGTAAAATTTAAGAAATAACTTTAAAATGTGTAAGTGAAATTACAGGATAAATCAATTTTCAAAGCAACGACACAAAGATACAAGAATATGCTGGCACATGTTCGAAGAACCTTTTTTTTTAATACTGAAAGGCATGAACTTCTGCATGTAAATTTGTCTTACAAAAACTTTTGTTGGGGCTTTTTAGGATTGTACAGTTATCAAATTTAGTGTGTTTCATATCTCATTAATACATGTGATATTTTTATTACAAAAGACTTTTTCTAGATTATTTGGGATTGGTGGAAAACTGAATTAAAGATTAGTAAATGAAGTAAACATGAAATAGTTTTCAATAGTTAAATTATTTTATTTTTTATACAAAATTATGCCTTATATCACTTGATCAAAATTTGTACAATGTTAATAACCAACTTAAAAGCACAATTTGTGCTCAAAATAATGAAAATACTAATTTTAAGGCTAGATTAGCCCTGCCATTGGTATTAAGATATAACGGGGAAGACCTAGTAAGCTTTTCTTTCCTTTTTGATTAATTTCCTACTCCAAACTTTGCTGTTATGTATTCAACATTCTTACTCTGATAAAAGTGCTCCACTCTAACCATGAAATAGCTATTAGGCATATTCTGTTTGAGATTTGTTCCTTATCTTCCATTGGTTATTGGATGAATACATATTTCAGCTTACAAAGATGTTTGATTATCTTTCAAGTATGTCGTGATTGTATATTGGTAAGAATTGTCCTGTAAAATCCTAAATATTAATGCTTTATGTGCATAAATTTTCTAAAGAGTTTGCAAAATAATTTTAATGTTTTTCTTGTTTTATGAAAAAGTTACACTATTGCAAGGAAAAAAAATGTTTTTTGATATTTAAAAAATATTTGGGACACCATTTCACTTTTTTTTTTATTAGAGTGTACATATTTAAAGAATTGTGTGTAAGCATGATCACTCACTGCTATATTTTTTATCTTTATTGATTTTTAAAAAGCATTGTTCCTGACATTGAAATTATTAGCTTTATTATTCCTGTTGAAGAGTGCATTGTGGATCAAAAATAGTATCAAAGCTACTTTGCGGGACTTGAAGGCTTTCAGGGAACTAAATTTAGGGTTTAAAGTCATTCCATTCTCAAAAGATTTTAGTCATACTTTTTTTTTTTTTTTTTTTTGTCTTTGTGTCTTTGTGTTGACACATTGCAAATATTATCAAATAGTTTAAACTTAATTAATAATGATTTTTATTTTAATAAAAGCATCTTTTAATTTTTTTCAGTTTATGTTTTTCACACTTATTTTTATTTTTGGGTGTCTCTTTTTATCATTTTTTATGGACATTTACACTTTGAATTATCATTAGTGCTATAACAAATAAAAAAATCAAATGTATGAATTTATTTGTATCATTAAGTTTTTGTGAAATATTTTTGTATTATGCATTGCATATCTGCAAGAAAAAACTCTCCTTTTTTTCCGGATGAAACTTGGTCATCTTGCCCATTAGGATTCTATAATAATCATAAAAATATTAGTATTTATTATTGAATGAGATTGCTCTTTTGTATATCAACTGATTCACCTTTGAAAACTACTTTTATGGTGTATGTGTACTAGCTTGTACTTCTGGAAGAGAAAAAGGCTCTTCACGCCATCAAGCACAATCATATATTTTTAAAAACTTCTAAGCTTGTTATTATGTGTGATAACTATTTGCAAGCACTTTAATGATATAAGCTAATGCAAATTGAATGTTTTTGATGCTGTTTAACATGCAATACTATTAACAAATGTGTGCCTTTTTATTGCTTGCCTTTTGGATCAATATTGTGATAAAATAAAGCTTATGAACTGAATACATCATTTTCATCATCCGTTTTCTCATTTTTCAAGTTTGTCAAGAGATAAAATGCTGCCTAAATGTCATTGCACACAAATCCTGTAATGTATTTTCAAGAGTTGTTGATTTTATTTAAAAATTATGTTTTATATTCTATCAAAGAATGTATAGATGTTTATTTACAACTTTAACTGTTGTATACCAAATGTATAGAACTGTTTTAATGAAATTCTGAATAAATGAATTGTCTTATCATTGTTTAATGTCTTTATTTCATTTTCACAGTTCGACATATTTGACACATTAGTATTGTTAGTCCAAGCCTGCATTTTAAAAAAGTATTCATTACAAAAGTAATACCACAGCAACAAGAGACATAAGAATGCCACAGCAACAATTTTGAACTAATGGAGTGTACATAACTTTAGATTTGCTGACCAGGTGTTTAAGCCAAGTTGTTAAAAGGAAAAAAAAATAATCAAAATTTAGATTTATAAATGAAATGTGACTCAACTTGAAACTGATATTTTTAAAACTGTAAGAAAACATCAAATTCTAAGCACCAAAAATTATATGATGTGAAACAAATTTTAATGCCAATAATTTGTTCTATTCAAATCCTATTTAATTACACATCCCATAAAAGGTACTGCACAAATACAGAAAGAGATAAGCCAGTTGATTAGTGATATATGAGATGAAAGTTCTATAAATAGTATAGGAAAGCTAGTAAATTTCTTACTGGTCTGTATACCTTAAAGTGACATTATAATATTGTGGGTGTCCCTTATGACTCAATCTGCGATGGAGCCAGGTGCGAGATTCGAACTTACTTTATGCATGTATATTTCTAAACTCGACAGAAAGTAAAAGGACTCATGGCTTGATCTGACAGCAGGCCCTTATATTAAATGGAAGTGATCAAAAAAGTGTGCAACAATCCTTAAAGGAATATCAACTTCAATTCAATTCAGTGTAAAGGAAGGGACATAACCCACTGCTCTTCAAGAGAAACTTTTAAATTTGAATCTAAAAATCAAACAAATTTCTAGTAAAGAATTTAAAGTGGAAAATAATAAAAACTAACTCTAACTAGAGAAAATAAAATGATATAAATTGGTTCACACTCACATTTTTTAAAACTAATGGAGCAAATAAAACTTAGAGCCTATTTCAAATGGTCTAAGCATCTAGATGCAACCCCCTGTCACTGGAAATAAATAGTGAAAATGTTTTCTACTCTTAATCCTGCTTACAGGAGAAGTTCTTATGAACTGCTGGCATATATAAATATATGCATGCATATTTAATTTCTAATGGGTATTAACGAAACATCTGCTGTCATTGTTTTGCTTCCTATATTCTTTTTACCTTCTCTATGCAGTTTATATTATAAAAATTTAACTGAAAAAAGTCTATTCTATATGTTCTGTAATGAAAGTTTAAATTTTTGGAACTTAGCACCAAGTTTATTAAAGTCAGAAAATCACGAATTCCTAGACGTGATATGAATGTTCAACTTGTCAACACTTATTGAAAATTTATAAGCTGTCATTTTATTTCTTTTTATTTTGAAGCTATCAATGTAAAAAAGTATTAGTATATGGGGAAGCAAAGTATTTATTGAAACACTAGCGGTACCCGCACGGCTTTGCCCGTGGTATAAAATTAAAAGTTCATTTGTAAAATAATTGATATAGCAGAAAAAATGATCTATTTTAGTTATAATTCAACTATAATTCCTTCAAAGTATGATATAAAAATCTGATATGGACCCCACACTACTTAATTTTACGTGTAAATTGCTTAGTAGATGCCTTAAGTGCTAAAATAGAGCTTGGAGTGAGCAAGATAACAATTCAAACATTTGTATCCCTAGTTTGCTACGAAACAATGCAAAAAAATGTTTTACAATGATTAATCTCCTAAATATCGCCGATTTTAACATCATTCAGAGGATTTTTCGCAAAATATCGCCATAAGCGCCAAATTGAACCAAAAAAAAAAATTTTTTTTTTCGCCAAATTGGCGTCAAACACTTGGCGACATATCGCCAAGTAGTCACGCCAATTCATATCACTTTTGTCTGCATTGAAAACACTGATTTACCCCATAAAAGGGGTAAAACAACCCCTTAGGGACATTCGAATGCAACCCCAAGGAAAGATGCACAAAAATAAGCCAAAAGAGAAAATAAGAACAATTTTGTTGCTCACAGAAACCAACAGAAATATTACCAAAGTTTAAAAGAAGAAAAAAGTTTTCTTTCCTAGCTTTAAAAACAAAACAATACATTTTCCGAAATGAAACACTTTAAAAAGAACGATGCAATATCGCAATTGATACGATATTTGGTTAATCTGTGCATTAGGTACCCTTTTCTCGCTAAATGGGCGATAGGCGTGCCAAGCGTGGTAACCCTGACTATTTTGCTATATTTGCTATATTTTCTCTCGGAGCTTTCAACTCCGCGAGACACGCAAAAACGCGCCAGTTGGTGACTTTTTGAAAACGCGCCAAGCATTGTCCCAAAGCACATTTTCACCGGGAAAAAGACAGGGTTGCCAAAGAATTGAAACAGAAAAATATTACGCCTCCTCTAAAAAATATACTACAAAATACTACTGTTTCCAAACGTTGCCAAAATCAATATTGCTAAAATGCGAAATCTATGAAAATGAAAAAAAAAAAAATCCGCCGAATCTTTTAATTAAGTCATTAGTATATTGGAAACAGGGTTGCCAGAAAAATACTACGCTCCTTATTTGGGCCGAAAAAATACTACCGTAGTATCAAAAATACTACGTCTGGCAACGCTGGAAAAAGAACGAAACAAAAATAAGTATGAACACGTAACCATGGTAACCACATGAAAAGTTGATTTCCGTTGATAAAATAATTCATTTCATCTCTATTTTCAAACAAATTTTATTCTCGGCTCAACCATTTTAAAATCGTTTGGCTTGCTTTACTGAAGGTAAGCCTTGAATTCCGGGATTCTAAAAACATATTACAGCTCTCCTGATGATCGTAGAAACTTCGAAAAAACTTCATTTTATGCAGAAAATTTCAAGCTTTCGAATGACATAAGACTTGAAAATGTGTATGAAATATTTCTTCCCTATTTTATCGAATTTCCGCTAAGAACTCGAATAGAAAAAGAACGAAATGGAATTTTCGAAAAATCGCTTCGAGGTGCAAAACTACATGCTACAAACAAATTTTGTGGCAAGTGGCATGAAAATCGACCGAATGGTTTTGGCGCTACGCGCGTAACAGACAGAAAGAAAGAAAGAAGGAAGGAAAGACAGACCCACCTTCAGCTTTATAATTAGTAGAGATTTTCATTTGCATGTAGATATACACAGAATATTTTTTCTAGAATAGAGAGACCTGAAACTGATATTCAAAGGCACATTGTGCACTTAATACACGGTATACTTTATTTAAAAAAATGGTTTTTACTATGTCAGCAAGTTTTTAACTTATAGCCTCAAAATATTTTACCTATTAAAAATGTTAGTATAGTCTAATTGTGGTACAAGTGACGGTGGGATCGCCTTTTTTTTTGTTTTTAAATTAAATAGTTTTATAGTGTCCTCTCGTTTGGTTAAAGATAAAAGTTGAATTGCCACAAAACCAAAAAAAGAAGTAAAACCATTGTTCTATTTTCAAAGAATAAATTTTAAAATTTGAATTTGCTATTGACTAAGACTGAATAGTTAATATGCTTGTAGTAAGGGATTCATTTCAAAATAATGTGGAAGTGACCAGTTTTAAAATCAATATGTAATTTTGATAATAGAATTTTTTTTAATGCACGGATGACTACTTAAAAAAACTTCTACAGTTGGAAAATAAAACTAATCTTATAGGAACCTACAGCTACATATGTTTTCTGTTTTCTTTAATATAATACAGCACGACTCTAAATTTCTCCCAAATCCTGATGCGAAATTTCAATCAATCGATCATGTAATGACTCTCATAAATTTGTCTAGTGAATCTCCATTATTTTAATGGTTTCTATCGGTGTAGAAACTTTCCCGATAAATTTGACGATGATGTTGATTTACGTATTGCGTTACGTTAAGCATAAAGTGCTCAAAAAGATTAGATAACGCATTAATGTAAAATGAAGTTTTCTTTTTTGCTGCAAGTCTACTCTTTTTGGAACTTTAAAAGTGTCTCTAAAATTGCATTTTTTTTTTGTACCAGTAAACGTAAATGTACCAATAATGGCCTCTTGCTTCAACGGATTAAAAAAAAAAAAAGCTTATAAGACGATAAAAGAAAAAATGAAATTATAGCTGATGGGTGAAACCTTTTCCTTTATTGTATTACAAAAGAAAGAAGAAAAAAAAAACCTTATTTGTTGAACTATACTAGACACGTGTTTTTGTCAAATAGTTACATGAGAACACATTTTTTGCCAGTGCTAATGGTTAACCAAAAAGAAAAGAAAGAAATAATGAATATAGAAATTCTGCCCAACACAGGTTATCAGTTCCAACCGCTCAGTAAATTTTATTGAGGAAACAAAAAAAAAAGAAAAGAAAAGAATTATAATGACAGTAATAGACACTATTAAAAGAATTAATAAAATTTTTTGGAAAAAGTTTGACTCTACCATGCAAGATTTAGCGCCAAAGGGGAATAAGCATAATTCAGGGAGGGGATAACATATCTAACTGAAGAAAGGGATATGATGGCTAAAGTAATACATTTTTGCGTCTTTTACTAACTGCTTTATTAGGTACTCTGTCAGGACTGAGAATTTCATTAAATTAGGAAAATTTTTGAATTGGGAATTAATTTTAAAACATTTCTTATCCTGCAACGAAAAGTTACTTTTGCTCCAACAGTTAAAAATTTCTTCTGTCCCTCTCTCTTACGCTTTTCTTTTTTAAATGTTTCCAGAAGATAAATAATAACATCAGCACATATATATGAACTAGCTGCCAGGGCAGCTAGATTAGCTTCCTGCGGCATGTTGATGCATAAGTTCCCCCCTCTCTAACTTTTACCTCATTCTGAAGTTATATTATTTGATATAATTTAATGTTCATTCGATTTCAAGACATACCACGCACGTGGCCCGGCGTTGCACGGGCACTTCGTGCCCTGAAAGTAGTGAGAAAAAAGTTTAAAGAAACTACTCCCCGCCAAGGCGGCTCGCTTACAGGCGCTTCACGCCTTTACTTTTTTCCTATATAAAAAAAATCATTCGAATTATTGAGATGCTTCACGCCTTCAAGATGGTGAGGAAAGTTTCAGTAAGTTCAGCTCGCTCAAAGGAAAAAAGGAGACATAGATACTCAGTTTTTAATATAAGTAGATGGCTCTTCAACAAATAAATGTTTCAAAATATTACCAGTAGCTAGCGATAAAAATTCTACGTAAGTGGCCCGCTTATGAGTTTCGTGTTTGATTTAGTTAAGCCTTCATTCAAAATTCTCTTTATCATTGTTATTATACTGTTTCATAGCAACGACGGTTTGCAAGAATGGATTTCATATTTAATCATTTATTAGGCTTAATCGCTTCAAACTTGACTACTTATTAATTGATATCTTCGCTAATTAAAATCGTATAATTATATCAATTGAAACTAATGAAGCCTGAAAAATTACCTATCTATCGGTACCTGGTTCGACTTTCAGGTCATTGGCGTTCAGGAGAAAGAAGCGTGACATAGAAAGATAGTTAGAAAGATAGAAAGAAAGATAGTTAGAAAGATACTCAGTTTTTAATATAAGTAGACTAGCTGCCAGGGCAGCTAGATTAGCTTCCTGCGGCATGTTGATGCATAACGTCTCCCCTCTCTAACTTTTACTTCATTCTGAAGTTATATTATTTGATAGAATTTAATGTTCATTCGATTTCAAGACATACCACGCACGTGGCCCGGCGTTGCACGGGCACTTCGTGCCCTGAAAGTAGTGAGAAAAAAATGTAAAGAAACTACTCCCCGCCAAGGCGGCTCGCTTACAGGCGCTTTACGCCTTTACTTTTTTCCTATATAAAAAAAATCATTTGAATTATTGAGATGCTTCACGTCTTCAAGATGGTGAGGAAAGTTTCAGTAAGTTCAGCTCGCTCAAAGGAAAAAAGCAGACATAGATACTCAGTTTTTAATATGAGCAGATGGCTCTTCAACAAATAAATGTTTCAAAATATTACCAGTAGCTAGCGATAAAAATTCTACGTAAGTGGCCCGCTTATGAGTTTCGTGTTTGATTTAGTTAAGCCTTCATTCAAAATCCTCATTATCTTTGTTATTTATTGTTTCATAGCAACGACGGTTTGCAAGAATGGATTTCATATTTAATCATTTATTAGGCTTAATCGCTCTAAACTTGACTACTTATTAATTGATATCTTCGCTAATTAAAATCGTATAATTATATCAATTGAAACTAAAGAAGCTTGAAAAATTACCTATCTATCGGTACCTGGTTCGACTTTCAGTTCATTGGCGTTCAGGAGAAAGAAGCGTGACATAGAAAGATAGAAAGATAGTTAGAAAGAAAGATAGTGAGAAAGATACTCAGTTTTTAATATAAGTAGACTAGCTGCCAGGGCAGCTAGATTAGCTTCCTGCGGCATGTTGATGCATAACGTCCCCCTTCTCTAACTTTTACCTCATTCTGAAGTTATATTATTTGATATAATTTAATGTTCATTCGATTTCAAGACATACCACGCACGTGGCCCGGCGTTGCACGGGCACTTCGTGCCCTGAAAGTAGTGAGAAAAAAATTTAATTAAACTACTCCCCGCCAAGGCGGCTCGCTTACAGGCGCTTCACGCCTTTACTTTTTTCCTATATAAAAAAAATCATTCGAATTATTGAGATGCTTCGCGCCTTCAAGATGGTGAGGAAAGTTTCAGTAAGTTCAGCTCGCTCAAAGGAGAAAAAGCAGACATTGATACTCAGTTTTTAATATAAGTAGATGGCTCTTCAACAAATGAATGTTTCAAAATATTACAAGTAGCTAGCGATAAAAATACTATGTAAGGGCCGAATTCAAGTGAAACACCATTGCAGTCGCTTCGAGGCAATCGCATATTGCAACCGCTACTGTAAGTCGAATTCAAGTGAATTCGTTTCACTTGAATCCAAATTTTGGAATTTACGATTGCATTGGTGAGTTGCGATCGTCCGTGTTTCACTTGAATTCCTGCCTAAGTCGCCCGCTTATGAGTTTCGTGTTTGATTTAGTTAAGCCTTCATTCAAAATTCGCATTATCATTTTTATTAGTGTTTCATGGCAACCACGTTTAGCAATGCAACAATGGCTTTCATATTTAATCATTTATTAGGCTTAATCGCTTTAAATTTGACTACTTATTAATTGATATCTTCGCTAATTAAAATCGTATAATTATATGAATTGAAACTAATGAAGCTTGAAAAATTACCTATCTATCGGTACCTGGCTCGACTTTCAGTTCATTGGCGTTCAGGAGAAAGAAGCGTGACATAGAAAGATAGTTAGAAAGAAAGATAGTTAGAAAGAAAGATAGTTAGAAAGAAAGATAGTTAGAAAGATACTCAGTTTTTAATATAAGTAGATAAAGAGCGTGTTCCCGTTTAACATGTAAGACATGTTTGCCATCGTCAATCCTAGATGCCTACATGCAGCTGCAAAAGTGTTCAAAATAAGGTGCAGAGTCAAGACATTAAAACAGTTTGCAGGAAAAAGAAAAATTAGTGAAAAAATATGAAATCTAACTTTTGTACCAACCCTGTAGGTTTCCCAACTTTTAGTAAGGGAAATCAGAAGTATGAAAAAACAATTCGAATACAAAAAGTTGGACATTAGTACGACCAATATTTACCGAGACATGTGAATCACAACGTTTTCTGACATGCAACATTTTATACTTGCTGTCAATAACGCATTTTGCTCCTGTAGTGTGTTTACTCATATACATATCATAGCATAGCACTCGCATTTATTTTTTCATAGTAAATATTTTTTTTTCTGACAACCTGTCATTCTGTACGGGAGATATGTTTCAAGCTCATTTTTGCACCGTCCCTTAAAATTTTTAATTTGAATATCTCCTGGAGTTTTGGAAACGATTCTTTCAACTTTTTCGAGTTGGAATTATTTTTCATAGCTTCTATAAGATATCTGCCTCCTGCTCGGCTACTTCCTATTCCAGACAGATGAGCTCTAATAAGAACGCAACTGCAGTCTCTGAATGGAATAACCGAGCTGGCCGTGTATTACAGGTATTTTTTCTTTAGCCCTGGCTTTGGGGCGGTAACTTACTGTTGAACATTTTCTTATTTATAACTTCTGGGACCTAGGGTCTATATAAAAAGTTAGATTTCTTATTTTTTTTCAGTATTTTTCTTTTTGCTGCAAACTGTTAATATCTTTACTGTGCACCTTATTTTGATCATTTTTGAAGTTGGAAGTATGCTTCTCGGATTAATGGTTGCGAAAGTACATGAAGGGGCAAGTGGATAAAGGCGATATGTGACATTTTAAAAAATTTCTAGAAAAAGTCTTTAAAATAGAAAATTTTGTGTTATTTTTTTTATGGATTTTTTCTCAATCGGGCAAAACGGGATCATATTCTTAATTACCAAACATTTCTGTGGCTAAGTTGACATGTTACTGAAGGACTGATCACCTTCATCCATGGTAAAAAATATAGTTTCAAAAACTCACATATCAACTTTATCCATTTGCCCTTTCAAATGTCTCACAGGTTAAACGGAGACACGCTGCATATTTATCAATAAATTTGGTCTTAAAATTTTTTAAAACATGGAGAAAAAAAAAGGACTCTATAATAGGTATTTTTTAGCTCAAAATACTCTACTTTAGGCTGAAAAAAAAGGAGCTAGTAGCTTTGCATGTAATGTTATGCCAAGAGACTTCATTTGTGCTTTTCGAAAAGCTTTATAAGAGAAAAATGAAACTATCTTCCATCCTAATTCTATAAAGCATTCCCGTCTCTCCGCTTCTTGAATTTTACGGCCGTATTGCGTATGTTACTGGGGGGATAAATCAGCAAGCGAAAATTGCTTCAAAGACATTTCGCGAACATGATTTAAAATGAAAAGAAGACATCTGAAACATGGGAGTTTACGGGACACAGACAATTCGAGATTCTCCTTACAATGGATTTGTAAAATATGTGACATGTTACACAATGTAGGCTCTCCAACTCAAACACGTATACATATATATTTGAGAGAAGATTCCTATTTTTGTTTACGAAATCATATCAAGCGAACGTTTTTGAAATCTTAAAAATGATTTTCATGTATCGGGTGGTGTTTTGATTTTCCAGGGATTCTTGCTTTCTGTTGAAAAAGAAAACTAATACGATTTGAGAAAATTTGACTTTTTGCCTTGTTGGTTGTAATACTATGTTGTTGTGCAATTATTATGAACTTTCCAAGTTGAAGTAAACCGTCATTAATTCGGACGTTATTAAACGGGACTTTGTTTAATTCGGACAGTCATTAGGTGAACATCGTTATGTATAAAAATGAATCCATGTATGTACCTATGTACACTGCGATGCAAAAGTTTAGACAAAATGCAAATATATGAATAAAAAGAAAACTGTTCAGCGAAATGCTTTCAAATTTCTACTGCAGGTACACAATATGGTCCCAAATACGTGTCTGGAGTTTTGAAAAATATAACCGAAACGAAAATCGGAAATTACAAAAGACATTTTTTTTCACTGCTGCAAAAGTTTAGACAAAAGTCAGATTTTATGCAAATATCCCTTGAAATGTGATTGAGGGAGGTAAGGCGGGACTTTATTATTCGAATATAAAGTTCAGAGATTGCTGAATGAATAATAAAAATCCCAAAAGCTCTGTAAATCGCGTGTAAAGAAGATGAGAAAGTTTCGAAGCCGAAATTTGAAAATGACCCTACTTTATTAATTTTTTGTCTTTTAAATCGGCTCTAGTATGGTAGTACATTGTTTTTTACTTCGTGGAGAGCAAATTCAGACATGCGCATCGATCAAAAAGCCCAAGAAAAATTATATTTCTTAAGGATGAAGGAATTGAAGAAACGGTTCGAACTGACGATTCGCCCCTTAATCCTACAAAACTTCAACCTGGGTCAAAAACAGCACGTGACAGCATAAGTAGATGAACAACTGAATCGGAATGCATAAAAAAAAACAAAGAATTGTGCTTGAGCCTTTTCGGACAGAGTGTTCCAAATAAGTCAGATTTTAATGGGAAAAGCTGCATATGTATCATCGTGACTAAAAAATGAATGTTACTTTCTCTGATGAAAATTATTAAAATTGGGATGGCCTAGATGGATTATAATTCTATTAGCGGGACTTGAGAAAAGATCCAGTGATCATATGCTGTGCTGCTTTTACCATTAAAATCTTGCTTATTTGGAACACTCTGTCCGAAAAGGCTCAAGCACAATTCTTTGTTTTTTTTATGCATTCCGATTCAGTTGTTCATCTACTTATGCTGTCACGTGCTGTTTTTGACCCAGGTTGAAGTTTTGTAGGATTAAGGGGCGAATCGTCAGTTCGAACCGTTTCTTCAATTCCTTCATCCTTAAGAAATATAATTTTTCTTGGACTTTTTGATCGATACGCATGTCTGAATTTGCTCTCCACGAAGTAAAAAACAATGTACTACCATACTAGAGCCGATTTAAAAGACAAAAAATTAATAAAGTAGGGTCATTTTCAAATTTCGGCTTCGAAACTTTCTCATCTTCTTTACACGCGATTTACAGAGCTTTTGGGATTTTTATTATTCATTCAGCAATCTCTGAACTTTATATTCGAATAATAAAGTCCCGCCTTACCTCCACCAATCACATTTCAAGGGATATTTGCATAAAATCTGACTTTTGTCTAAACTTTTGCAGCAATGAAAAAAAATGTCTTTTGTAATTTCCGATTTTCGTTTCTGTTATATTTTTCAAAACTCCAGACACGTATTTGGGACCATATTGTGTACCTGCAGTAGAAATTTGAAAGTATTTTCGCTGAACAGTTTTCTTTTAATTCATGTATTTACATTTTGTCTAAACTTTTGCATCGCAGTGTTATGTCCTTTATAGACTTAAATACCCGTCTGATTTCGCTAAAAATTTCACAATTTGTTTGTGTTCTCACTGGGAACATCAAGAGCCCAATTAGAAAAAAAACTGATTGGTATTTCTTTTTTTATTCCAATTTTAGTTGAAACTTCCTCATAAAATCTCTATTTTTTTTTAAATTTTTCCTCCGTTTAAATCATTATTTAGTGCTTCATCTCAACTCCCTTGACAGCTAATTTTGCGTTTGATATTGTCTTTGCTTCGCGTGGTTTTCTGAGGCTTCTCTCAATTCAAAATAGTTAAGAAACAGTTGTTTCTTTCGTGATTATTCACCCTTGAATATATAACACTTCCGTTTTTATTTTTTTCAAAAGTAGAACGGCAATTTTTTGGAAAATCATCGCAGATAAATAACACATTTAAGTTTGATATCACGTTGTCCTTTACGCAGATTTAACTGACCAAG
>JAXGGA010014084.1:0-33147 GCA_038373865.1 Uloborus plumipes | reverse complement strand
CTGCTTAGCTTAGGAATACCACAAGTATGGATTCAGCGGAAGAATTCAGCTTACAAGTATGTTTTTTTTTTGATGCCATTCTTTTAGTGAACACTTCCTTTGTGTTTTAAGTTTTAGAAATATGATATTCTACAACCAGAGCGAAGTTACTGAACAGAGCGAACCCTACTTCAAGAAAGGGTCTAGAGGTAATGCAGGAAATTATAGGCCTGTGAGTCTGACTTCAGTGGTATGTAAAATTTTTGAAACATTGATCAAAATTAAGATTATGAATTTCTTAGAAAATAATGGGCTGTTGAGTAGTTTGCAGTATGGTTTCAGAAAAGGTAAATCGTGTGCTACTAATTTATTACATTTCTACGACAAGGTTACCTTGGCTTTAGATAGCAAAAAATGCGTAGATGTTGTTTACATAGATTTTCAAAAAGCTTTCGATAAGGTACCGCATGTAGCACTACTCAGCAAATTAGCTGGTATAGGGGTAGGAGGTAAAATTCTAGTTTGGGTTAGGAATTGGCTGACAGGAAGGAAACAAAGAGTAGTTGTTAGGGGTAACTATTCTAAATGGAGTGAAGTTTTAAGTGGGGTTCCCCAAGGATCAGTTTTAGGTCCCCTTTTGTTTATTATTTTTATGAATGACATTCATGAAAATGTTTCTGGAAACATGAATTGTTTTGCCGATGATGTCAAACTTATGGGGGTTGTAGAAAATGACGAACAAATAAATCAGCTGCAACAGGATTTGGATCATATTACTAAATGGGCAGACAAGTGGGGTATGGCAGTTAATGTTGGGAAATGTCAAGTGCTGCATTTCGGTCATGGAAATAAGCATACAAGCTATTATTTACAGGGTTCAGTCATTAGTAGGGCAGATAATGTTATGGATCTAGGTGTCTTAATAAATCAGGATTTCAAGTCCAGTCAACAGTGCAGCATAGCTAGTAACAAAGCCAATAGGATGCTTGGGTTTATTAATAGATCTATTTCAAACAAATCTAAGAAGGTTCTTCTGCCTCTATATAGAAGTTTGGTAAGACCTCATTTGGAGTATGCTGTTCAGTTTTGGTCTCCTTATCTGAAGAAAGACATTAATTTATTGGAAAGGGTACAAAGGAGGGCTACAAGGTTAGTGAATGGACTTTCTAATTTAGACTATGATTCCAGACTTAGAATGCTTAATATGTATAGTCTTGAGCAACGGAGAACCAGAGGGGACATGATTCAGTTATTTAAATTTATTAAAATGAATGATGTTGCAGGGTTGGATTTTTGCAAGGAAAGCAGGACAAGGGGTCATTGTTTTAAGCTGTTTAAACCTCAGGCGAACCTGGAAATTCGAAAAAATTACTATTTTAGCAGGGTAGTGGGAACTTGGAACAGCTTACCGGAAGAGGCGGTAAAGAGCAATGGAGTAGATGGCTTTAAGAGGGCCATTGATCTTCATTGGGGTCTTTAATTTGACTAGGACCAGCCAAGTTGGGCCCTGAGCCTGCTGCTGGTCGCCACATTTGTATTTGTATTTGTAAGTGCACTGAAAGTTTTAAGCAGGCCCATCATTTGAGGAGGTTTGGGGGTTAGCCGACCACCTTGTCTGGTGAACTGTCTGGAGAAGTCTGACCCGGATGGGGAGATTCCGGGTTCGAATCTTGGTCCGGGCAAGGATGTACTTTCTCTTACCTGTTCTTGTTTTTTCCTTCTGTGAATGTGTTGGTATACTGTGAATGTTTGCCTACCCTATGAGCGGGTCCTTATGGCATGTGTCTACTGTGGAATTCGGACTTCGCAGCAAATGACGATACAGTTGAAAAAGTGAAGCAGAGCAGTCCGAATTGCCGGACTAGCTGGCAATAAACAACGAGGAAAACAACAATGGGGGTCGACAATTGAACCTGCCTGTCTTTGAGAAATCAGTTTACTTACATATAGGTGGGCGTGTTTTTTGTTGTTTTCCAATGAAATTTGCGTTATGTTTACATCCTTTGACCCCTCCCCCCTTCCCCGGAAAATTTGAAACAACCGGCCAAGTTTTAAGACATACAGTGTTTCACGTTGGTGTAATTATTTTTAATTCAATAGAATGGCGAATTTAATAAAGCAGCTTGTTGGGTTATGTTCTGGTTTTGATGATTTAATTCAAGAAAGCTGTTGATTCAATTTTTTACTGATTCAATTAACTGGCGTCCACTGTAGTTTCTGTTTTGGAAAATCAGACAACAGACCTGTCCTTCAGGGTGGTCAATTACCTCGGTTTTGGAAAACTAATCTATTTTTGTGCAAATGGGGTTTTTACGGTTTTTAGGCAGAGCTTGAGAATATCCTATGCCCACCCCCTCGAAAAATTTGAAATTCAGTTTTCCACGGAGGGTTTTTTTTAAGTAAAATTTCTTTAGGCGCTTTGTGCTTTTCTTGAGATTGGGGGGGGGGGTGCGGAGGGATTGAACGCGCTCCACTGTTCTTTTTACCGACACTTCTGTATGTAAGAATGTTCATATATTGCTTTCGTACAGAATACATGACAGCGCCACTCCTGTGCGCAAAATGTTAACGAACAACAGCTAAGTTCTTGGTAAGAGCCGTGCTTATGCTTTATTTCAATGGGCACTTCATGGGACCTTAGTTCCGGTCAGGAACAAAGTAAGATGAGAACATATTTACTGAATTTTTAATACTTGTGTATGAAAGTAAGTTCTGCAAACTTTTGCACATATTAAGAGACTGTATAGTGCTCCTCTGGTAAGTTGAGCTATGATCTCGCTATGACCTTGACAATATTTGCCTTTTGGGGGGAAGTTCAAATGAAAGAGGAACGTTTTTATTGGAGCGGATTTGAGTTGGAATACTATATGAAAGTAACCAAACTCAATTTAGAACCAAATATAGAAGTATCCCTATTAACCCCAAAAGAGGTTAACTTTATCATGCTCAGAGCTAACAGTTTTAGAGGCGCACTATACAGTTCTCCTCTGATAAGTTCACCTCGGACATTTACAATGTTTACATCTCTTTTCTGAAAGAGGGAAATGCAATTGGCCCTGAATAGAGTTTAAATACGTTTGAGTAACCCACGACTCATTTATACGCCGATAACCCTTTTCTAGTGTTAGATGTAAGCATTGGTAACGGCGGAGTTACCAGTTACAGTGCTTTTTCTTTAAAGCAGCTTTTTGCTTAGATTTCTTGGTAGTTTGTGAGTGACTTAAGTTGTATGGGCGATTCTCTGTAAACTCGTCATTTTTCATACAGAATCTGTCCGGGCATGTGTTTTTGAAATGTTTGTATAATTATTAAAATATTGCTCAGGAAATGAATCTATTACTTTGGTTCGAAAGAGGGCCAGTTGAAATGTGTGTTTTTCTGATGAATCATGATAGGGGGTAAGTAGCCTAGTATAACTAGGCAGGGGACTGTGCCAGGTGACTGTGTATTTGCACTTTGATGCGTAATATCTGAAAAATAATTGGAACATAATTAATTACGAAACTACCTATAAATTTAGGCACAAATCGTGGACATAATAACTAATATGTTTCATAATTAAACTAATTGACATTAATAAAATCACTTCCCAGAGGACTGTTTTCGCAACGACCCTGATGCATACTTTCATTACAAATGTAGCTCTCAAACTAAGCAAAGTAGCGTTTCAACACCGTTCTCGGCGATTTCGGCAAATTCACACTGATTACTTTAAACTTCACGTCATAAAACATTTGCAAGAGTAACAGATTTTTTCTATTGGAGCTTTGAATTTGACTCGGGGGACTGTTTGAAAAATCTCTGGACAGAACTTACATGATAATATTACGTTTTAGAAATATGTAATTAGACCTTATTTCATAAAAAATGTGTAGTTGCATCATTATGCTTTTAGATATTAATTGCCAAATTTATGTACTGTTTATAGGTTTTTCGAAATATTAACTTTAAGTGTTAGACTATACGATTGGGACAGACAGGGGACTGTGTTTTTAGCGCTTAAATAATTTCTAGCAAAAAAAATTGTTACAACTCCAAATAGAATTGGGCTGCAAAGTATTAATGCTTTACTCGAATTAGGAGAGATAATTACTTTATTACACATTATTATTTTCAAAATACTCGGTTTGGACAGCGAATTACGAGTTTGCAGAGAGACGACCATATATTCATTTCAATAAAATTTTAGCACACACATCGCTCACGGGCTGCAATAGTGGCACAACTGAGGATTTTGGACAGAGAACATGGGTATATGAAAATATACATTCTTTTTAGTAGCAAGACTTGCAAAACAGTAAACTAAAATAGCACATAACTAAGTAGCAATCAAAGCATTTCTTATGAATTTAACCCATTAATGCCTAGCGTCCCTTTTTAGGGACGGTCCAAAAAAAGGGCCTGAATTTCCCCAAAATGAACATTTCAACCAAATAATAGTGTTCAATTAGTATCTTGGTATTGTTTCAATTCGTTATGAACAGACTGCAGCACATAACCGTTGTAAAGTGTGTTCTGTAGCCGTTTCAATATGATCTTTATCAAAAATGACATCGTTCACAATCTCAAGAAAAAAAGCTAAGTTTTCAAAGTTATTCCCACTTCCCAGTTTATGTTAATTGCTGATTTTGTTCCTTCTTATAAAATGTCTTTTTCAATGTTATATCGCAGGCAGAAACAAAAATTAGTAAGAAAAGTATGTACCTTCTGGGGTCTATCTTAACTTTTAAGGGATGATTTTTCTTTCCTTAATAAAAAAAAATATTTTTTACATAATATTTTTTTATTATTATTTCTGTCCAGTAAACACTGTTTGTAACCAGTATCTTTGGAAAAAAAATGCCAGGCATTAATGGGTTTAACTTAGCAATGAAAGCTTTAATCCCACTTATCTCAAACATGATTATTTGAGTTTTGCCGCTATTTTAGCCCATGAGCTACATTATTTTAGCACAGTTTGGATCAAGTTGCAAAAGCTTTGCCATTTAGTTCTAGGTTAAAAAAGTATTTTACTTGACACTGATAAACTTTTAATTCTTTCAGAGGTAATGATTTATATAAATTATAATCCTTAGTACTATTAGTTCTAAAAACAAATTTAAGGACTGACGAGTAAATTAGCAATTATTCTCAGAGTACTAGACAAAAGGATGTGTAGAAAAAAATACCGATATTTTTGTTTCAGATCTCAAAAGTTGCAGTTTGGTATCCTAAATTGGGGAAAAATAATTAAAAAATAATAAGATGGCATTTTCAGTTCGCGCATGAGGCTGAAAGTTTGAAAAATTATGTTAAAAATGGAAGTTTTCAGGAAAAGATACATTTTTTCGCACTTTTTAGCCTACTTTCCCGTTAAAAATAAAAGAAAGACGAAAAAAGTATTAAAAGTAGCTTAATGCATCTAAAAAATATCGCCAAGTCCAAAAAAATTGCCAAGTTAAAAAAAAAAAAATCGCCAAGTCCAAAAAATATCGCCAAGTAAAAAAATAAAGAGGTAAAATGAATATCGAAAAATTAAAAATTTGAAAGTAGGGTATTGAGATGGGGAATTTGTGTGTCGGTCTGTCGGTCGGTCGGTCGGTCTGTCGGTCGGTCGGTCTGTCGGTCTGTCTGTCCCCCCCTAATAACTTTTGAATGAACATTCCGATTTGGACAAACTTTTTTTTGTTGGAAAGATCTCGGCGAGTACAGCTCATTCCCATATTTGATTTTTTGATTTGAACAATTTTTGGTTCAACTTTGAGCCGTTCAAATAACCGGTCCCGCGATACTAACTTTTGAATGAACCGTCCGATTTGAACAAACTTTTTTTTGTTCGAACGATCTTTTCAAGGATACTTCATTCCCGTACCTACATTTTTGATTTGAACAATTTTTTCGTTCAACATTGAACCGTTCAAACAAGCTCTCACCCCTAATAACTTTTGAGTGAACAATCCGATTTAAACAAACTTTTTTTTGTTCAAAAGGTGTCGGCAAGGATGCTTCATTACCGTATTTAAATTTTCAATTTGAACATTTTTTTGTTCAACGTTGAACCGTTCAAACAACCTTTCCCCACATAATAACTTTTAAGTGAACCGTCCGAATTGAATAAACTTTTTTTTGTTCGAAAGATCTCGGAGAGGCTCATTCCTATATTTCACTTTTCAATTTGAACCATTTTTCGTTCAATGATGAACCGTTCAGAAAAAATTTTAGCATGAGCGCCTACGGAGAAATTTAAATTGAATGTTGATTCTGAACTTCAAGGCGGATTTCCTTCAAACTAACTTTGTAAGAAAATGGTTTTGATAAATAATGTATTGTAAAGTACTTTTCTGAATAATCTTCTGTGAGGACTCTGATTCCGACTCCGACTCCGCAAACATGGCGGAAATGCAGGCTCAGAAAAAATGACTGACTGGGCAGACGATTTTTTGTTTATTTATTTATTTGTTTGTTTAATTTATTATTATTATATTTTTATCAGACGATTTTTTTTTTGTTAACAAAAATTTTTCATTCACGAGAGCATTTTATTCTTTATTTATATTTAACAACTGGCAACGGATTAAAAATGAAATTCAAGACATTTTATTAACGAACAAGTTTTTTTTTTCTTTCTTTGATAAAATGTGTTTTGAAGTTCTTTGTACTTTTATTTTATTTATTTATTTTTTTTTCTTTTGAAAACGATTGTGGAATTTTTCTAGGGAAGAACTATAACAGTTACATTCTTTAAAAGGTGCGACAAAACTTTATTGACTCGTTTATTTACTTTTTACGTGTCTATTTTATCTGATGAGAGGGGTATATTTTGCTTTCAGAAATCAGCTTTAAGTGCTATAAAGATATGTTTGACATAATTTTTAGTTTCAGATAATCAAGAGAATATTGATCAGATGCTACAATGCCGATGTCGATGTACGGGAAAGTAGGCTCGTTTAGTTCTTGACAGAACTTCTTGTTTTACGATGCAATAGCCATAAATTGTCAGTATAGTATTTAAAATACTTTGAAAACGTAAATTTTCGTCATTTATCTAATATCTTTAAACGAGCAATTCTTGTATATATATATATATATATATATATATATATATATATATATATATATATATATATATATATATATTTCGGATCTCTAAAACTGCTCTAACGATTTCGACAAAACTTGGTATTTAGATAGAGTTTTGGTTTCTGAGTTCATCTACGTCGGCGTTTTTTCTGTAAAAACGCCAGTTTTCACAAAAAAACCTCGTTTTTTGTGCCTTCATTAAGTAAGTTTGAGACGCTTTCTTTATCGCCATTTTCTTTATGATTATTATCAATTGTTGCTGTTTCATAGCAACCACGTTTTAATTTAACAATGGATTTCATAGTTAATCACATCAGCGCGAGTTTAAATTTTATGGTATTTGGCATCGTTAAATTGTTATTGTTTTTTGAAATGTTAAAGCTAGGCTTCACTAGATAGTGTCTTATACAGGCTGTTTCATTTATTCAAAAGCCATGGGATAAAAGCAGTGGTGATTGTCCAGCGACATTTATTCAATTTTATGGTAACTTACACGATATAAAAATCGGATTATTTTACTTTTCAAGTACGATTTAAAAATTGAGTATAAAAGTGTTACACTTAGTTTTCAAACACTTTTTTTCCTCCTCAAGAGTGTTTAGTAAGATATTTCAGGTAAAAAATCAATAAATACGAAACTCAATTTTCTTAAAATATTAAGTTTCAAAACAAAATTACATCTATCTAATATCTTTTGACGAGCAATTCTTGTATATATATATTTCGGATCTAGAAAACGGCTCTAACGATTTTGATAAAATTTTGTATTAAGATAAAGTTTTGCTTTTTGAGTTCATCTACATCGGCGTTTTTTCTGTAAAAACGCAAGTTTTGACAAAAAACCCCGTTTTTTGTGCCTTCATTAGAAGTTTGACGCGAGCTTTCTTCCGCCATTTTCTTTATGATTACTCTTATTGTTACTGTTTCATAGCAACCACGTTTTATTATAATGATGGATTTCATATTTAATCACATCAGCGTAAATTTAAATTTTATGGTATTTGGCAAACGAGTTTTGGCAACACGTTAGAATTTTATTGTTTTTGAAATTTAAAAAAGATCGATCAAAAGAAAGTTAGAATTGGGTGTGGGCCGCAGTAGTCCGATCGCTAAGTCGTCGGACTCGTAACCAGAGGGTCCCGGTCCGATCATATAGAGGAAGCCCAGCCGATCAAAGATCCATCGTCTTCATTAATGTTGGCTGGGGGACGTTAAAAATGTTTGTGGTCATAAAATCCTCCAAGTGAAACGACACCTCTGAGGGATGCTGGGCCAAGGGTTTGCTCGGCCCTTGGGCCTGGTTCAAAAGTGAACAGAGCGCTCTTCAAGGCCCCATCCCGGTTAAACTACGAGTTGTGGTATGTACGGGGGGAACCTTGGAGTGTGAAGTCAAGTGAAAGTCAAAACCAACTGGAACCAAATGCATACTGGAGAACATGGACTCTGCATCCATTCTCATCAACCCCTCCCGCGCTTTAGGCGCCAAATGAAATGAAATTAGGCGTGATTTTACGGTGAGCATGGATTAAATAAGGTTGTGTTTTTTAAAACAAATTACGGCTGTTTTAAAAGCATAATTGCAACCAAAGGCTTAAAAATGGCTTTTCAAGTTTATCTAAATAAGTACTTCGCATTTTAGAAAAAACACGAGTTTACAAACCTCTTTTATTTTTAACCGAGTGGGCTCGGTCCCCTGGTACTGTATATTGTATACTAAACACGCAAATTTCAAATTTTAGGCTATTTTAGCTCAATTTAAGGAGTATCCGCGAGCTAAAGATCTTATGTAACAGTTACAAAATATTTTTTTGGTTTTAAACTAAGCTATATACTAACAATTCATGACTGTTGCATAATAAAAATTGCAAAGAAACCCTAATTTTATTTTTTTTTTGAAAATTTCAATTTTTAACTTATTTTTCCATACTTCTAGCCTTTTGCGCGAACTGCTGATATGTGAACTTAAAATTTGTTCTTCATTTTTCCTCAATTGAGGATACCAAACTGCAATTTTTGAAAGGCAACGCGATTCTGAAATGCAAAAATCGAATCTTTCGATTCACCCTATACTAGACAATATTATTACAAGCCTTTTGAATATGCAGGGTATCCTATTAAGTGTTTCAGACAAGTTTGTACCTCAGAACCAGACTAACGTAAGTCCACTTTCGTCATTTTTCAGTAGAGGGGAAAAACGATGTATTCGACAATCGTTTTTCCCCTCTACCGAAAAATGACGAAAGTGGACTTACGTTAGTCTTTTCTCCTCCATGCCCCACCTATTAGCATAAAGCCTTATGCTAATAGGCATGGAGGAGAAAAGACTAACGTAAGTCCACTTTCGTCATTTTTCGGTAGAGGGGAAAAACGATTGTCGATTGTCGAATACATCGTTTTCCCCCTCTACTGAAAAATGACGAAAGTAGACTTACGTTAGTCTGGTTCTGGTTCTGAGGTACAGAAGTGTGCAAGACAAGCCGCCTACTAGGAAACATTAGAAGATAAACCTTTGGAGGAGCTTTCTTGTTCATCGCCAAGAAAAAGGTAGACTGGTTTGATCATTTAAATATATGGAAGATAGCAATCCCAGCTAACGGCGAGAAAAGTTTCCATGGGAAACCGAGATGCAAGTATTAGACTGGTAAGCTGTCCTCAAAGCGCTTGCGCGCAGGTGCGAACAAAGAGAAGAGATCAATGTCTGTTTGGGTAAGTTGCATCTTCATATTTACGATGCTGTTACTGCGAAAATATTGAACTTGTGCAACCTAAATTTCGGAAGGTAATATGGGTTGTTTTCATCCTCTCCTATGGTCAGAAAAGAAACATTTCTTAGTTTTAGAGATGAACATCTCTAAATCCACCCCACTGATTGCATATACGGAAGGAATTTTAAAATTTCGATGAAAGAAATAACGCAAATAACAGTGGGAAAAGATGTTTTCAACAAAAACGGAAAACATAGGTGTCTAAGGCAAAATTTGATACAAAACAAGTTTTTTTTTTGCGGTTGAATCTTATTATTATTTTTTTCATTATTATTATTTTCGAATTTGATGAGGTAGGTCAGGGAGGGGGGTAAAAAAACTATGAATTATTCCTCCGGCCTACACCCGGGCTAGTTACGTCACTGACGCTGGTTCGTAAGTGAAAAAAAAATTGAGTACCACTGAGCTTGTGCTTTCAAAAAGGTTTTGTTTGCAGGATTGTTTTACCAATAATTTTTTAACGTATTTTTCGCTTTAATTTTCTATTTTCTGGAACAATAAATTCATGGAAATATTATTGTTTCAAGACAATTAATCCAAGTCATAATATTAAAAAGTAAGAAAACAGTTTAAGCAATAAATGCATACATACAATAATAAGTGATAGGTTACTTATTCAAATTACAGGTTTATTGGAACATACATTACAAGTGCAAGACATAATTACTATATTCTTTCAAAAATAATGAAGTAATATTCAAGTCACCGTATAAGATAATAAGAATAATCATTGTCATCACCTCCTTAACCCATTAATGCCTAGCGTCTCTTGTTAGGGACGGTCCAAAAAATTGTCGGAATTTCCCCAAAATGAACATTTCAACCAAATAATAGTGTTCAATTTGTACCTTGGTATTGTTTCAATTCATTATTCACAGATTGCAGCACATAACCATTGTAAAGTGTGTTTTGTAGCAGTTTTAATATGATCTTGATCAAAAATGACATCGTTCACAATCTCAAGAAAAAAAGCTAAGTTTTCAAAGTTATTCCCAGCTTCCCAGTTTATGTTAATTGCTGCTTTTATTTCTTCTTATAAATTGTCTTTTTAAATATTATATTGTAGGCAGACAAACATTTTAGTAAAAAAAGTGTGTACCCTCGTGTATGAAATATTTCTTCCCTATTTTATCGAATTTTCGTTAAGAATTACAATAGAAAAGAATGAAATAGAATTTTCGAAAAATCGCTTCGTAGTGCAAAACCTCGTGCTACAAACTAATTTTGTGCCAAATTTCTTAAAAATCGGCCGAGTTGTTTTGTCTCTACGCGCGTAACAGACAGACAGAAAGAAAGACAAACCTTCAGCTTTATTATTAGTAGAGAAGAGATAGAGAAAACTGAAAAGGTTAACTCTTTTTTGAGCAATAGGAAAGAGTAATTGCTGCGAATTTGAGAAAAAATTCTTTTGAAAAACGACTACCAAAGAGTCACAACTAAATTCATTTAGTTATCTTTTCCTATTTCCCGAAAAAGAGGGAAACATTGCCAATATCAGAAGTCAACGTACTAGAGGAGCATTACAACTGAGTCGTTTAGAATCAAAAACCGCAAAGTCTACTGCTAATGAAAAAAAAATATATATATATTTATAAGTTTAAATGCTTCTTTAACAACGGCTGAAGAGCAAAATATCAAAAGCCTCTTTAGGGGGTTAGGGGGGTGGTCAATTGTCATCCCCGAACTTTCAGAAATCAGTGTAGTTACACATGAATGGGCGTGTTTTTTTGTTGTTTTCGGAAGAAACTGCATTGTGTTTGCTCCCTTTAACCCCCATCCCCCTCCTGGAAAACTTGAAATGACGAGTCTGAATATAAAGGTTTAAAGCCAAAACTCCTTTGAATCGATAGTTTTTAAGGAACTATGCACTGTAAAAAATGAATGCTGCTTTTACAGTGTAATACAGCTAATTTTATAGCAATACACTAAAAATTGCTAATTTTACAGTGATAAACTGTAAAATTGTTAATTTTACAATTTATTTCCGTGCAGTTTACAGTTTTAAACTGGAACCTATGCTACCAATACTATACTGTCGTTCTTACAGTATAATGCATCTATAAACTTTACGGCAATAAACTGTAAAATTGTTAACTTTACAGTAAGAAACTGTTAAATAGCTTGTTTATTACTGTGCATTTTATAGCTTTAAATTGGAACCTCGGCTTCCAGGATCATACAGTAAAAACAACAGTTTATTTTACGCAGAGTGGATTTTCAAAAATGGACTTCGCGGTTTTTGATTCTAAACGACTCAATTTATTACACGTTCTATGCATGAGTTGTACTTTTATTCAAAATGAAACGCGGATGTTTGGCGTCCTGCTTCAGCTGTTAAAACTTAAAATTATTATTTATGCGAAAATGAAACTTGTTTTAACTTTTCAAATTCGGTCCAGATTAAGCGATTTGAAAATATTATTTTCCTTTTTGTTTCAGTTCTTTGAAGAAATGAAATGATCAGAAAGAGGGACCCATCCTCTTGATTTATGCTGACAGAGAACAATGAAATGGTACGGATGGTATGCTCATTTTACTTGTTAGTTTCAAGTACGTTACTCCCTCAGGTTAGTTAAAGTTAGAACGTTTTATTTGTACAACAGAAAACCGCAAAAGGATGGTCCACAGGCTTAGGTGCGGGGGAATTCTGCTCTTTATGCACCTAACTTTAAAATTAAACTTTGAAATACCCAGAAAATAGAAATTGTTCCCGACAATCGTAAGTCCAAACAAATGTCTGAATACCCAGATCTCAGAGTAAAAACTCAGACAGGGGAGCACTGTATGCGAGTATGCAAACAGGGGCGGATTCAGAGAGGGCCACAGAATCCAAGCACCCTTTAAAGACCTAAGATAGATTAATGGAACATTTTAAAGATTTTTATTTTAAAAATTGCCGCAGATCCCCTACTTTTTATTCAAAAATGACATACAAGTCTCTCCTTTCTCACAGCAAAGGCCAGCCACAAAATTAGAAGCTAGGTCCGCCCAGAACCGCCATTTAGGGGTCAGGGTCAGGGCCTGATTACCCAAAAGGCTCGGGAAGCTTGAGCTTCTCCTTAAAATTTTCAGGGGGCCCAAAAATAACTGAAAACATATGATTTTAAATTCTAGTTACAGCTTTTAAATGCATGTCTAAAGGTAATTGTAAACATTAAAAATCTGGTATGGACCCCACACTACTTCCTTTTACGTGTAAATTTCTTAGTAGTTGCCTTAAGTGTTAAAAAAAGTGCTTGGAGTGAGCAAGGTAACAATTCAAAAATTTACTCCCCTAATCTACCACGAAACAATGCAAAAAATATTTTACAATGGTTATTTTTCTAAATATTGCTGATTTTAATATCATTTGGTGAATTTTTCGCAAAATATCGCCAATAGCGCCAAGTTGAACCCAAATTCAAAAAATAAATTTTTCGCCAAATTTGTCATCAACTTGGCGATATGTCGCCAAGTTGGCGTCAAACACTTGGCGACCAAAAGCTCGGCGACATGTCGCCAAGTGGTGGCGCCAATTCATATCACTTGAGTCTGTATTGAAATTAACATTGATTTACCCCAAAAAAGGGGTAAAAGACCCCTTTGGGAACGTTCGAATGCAATCACAAGGGGAGGTGCACAACTAGACCCCCCTCAGAGCCTACATACAAAGCTAGAAGTTTCTACGGCATATAGTTTTTGAGTTATGCGAGCCACATACGCACATACATCCGCACATACGTACATACAGACGTCACGAGAAAACTCGTCGTAATTTACTCGGGGGTGGCCAAAATAGATTTTTCGGCTGTTTGTATGTTGTTAGGTACATATGCACACGTGCTGACAGGTCGAAAAAACTACGCGACATTCATTCAGGGGTGTGCAAAGTCAAAATTTAGACCGAAATTTGAGTGAAATTTTTTTCGTGATCACAATACTTCCTTTACTACGTAAAAGGAAGTAAAAAAGGGTTCAATAAAAATTTTCCAGAAAGTTTTAAAAGTGAAGATACATTTCATAAAACTTTAATCCACCACAAACTATTTTAAACGTGGGATTTGGCCCAACTTTTTTTACAATGTACTTTTATTAATATTCTAAAATAATAAATCTAATTTAACATCTAATCGTATCATTGCAATTCAACCATATATAATGCATGAAAATTCTATATATCAGTTGGACAAGTGCGGACAGACTTTAATTTGAACTCTGCTTGGGCCACTTTTAGAAATAATAATTGTACCGCTGGTGAGATTTTTGATGTCTCAAGAATATGAAAATATTCCCTCCTCGCCTCATAAAGGGGGCTTCAAAATGAGACTGAGCTTCCTCTAACTTCAGAGGTTAATCGGGCCTGGTCAGGGGGTCAACTGTCCTTCCTGCCTTTGAGTCATCAAGGCGTGGTTTTACTAAAACTTACATTGAGTTTGAACTTTTGACCCCCCCACCCCAGGAAAAATGTTAAATGACGGGCCTGATCCGCTTTTGATGTGAAAAGCACTGTCTAAGCTTATGAGACAATGATTTATTCACGAGTTTATGCATAACGTCTTCATTATTCCCTTCAGAAATTATCTACTTAACTTCAAGGTGAACTCGCACTATCTTAAATAGCGTAATAAACTTCAACTGTACAAAAATTGTGAAAAAAGAAAGAAAAATGAAAAAAATCACTGCAACTTGTTAGTTAGCATTCTGGTTCTAAATTGCTTTCGAAGATCTTTCATTGGCTGCGTTTCTGGTTCCTCCCTCCATAAAATTCAAATCCACTCCTTCTCTCCGAGCTTAAATTTGATTAAATGCTTTCTTCCACGCTCTTCTTCTGAAACGAGTCTCAAGAACAGCAAGTTTGTTTTTCCATACTTATCTCGGTGACCTTCGAGCACCTCCAATGTCATTTATGCTACAGGACATGAAAGAAGTTTTCTCGTAGGTATCCAAGGTTAAGATGGAAAAAACGTAAAAATGCTCGATGACTGGAATGTGAAAAGCGGGTCTGAATATTTAATCAGAATGTTATGCATATAAAGCAGTTTGTTGCTTTTGTTTATTACATGGAATTTATTCGTTATGACATACTTTAATAGAAAATTTGATTCATCCATTCTTTTTTGCGGAAACAGGGGGATCCGAACTTGAATTTTTTGGTAAGGGGAATTCTCAGTTCATCAAATAAAAGCCAAAGTTTTTACCGAATAATAATCAAGTATGTTCTGTAGCCTACAACTAATTCCCCATCTCTGTTAAACCACGAGTTGTGGTAGGTATGGGGGACCCTGGAGTGTGTGAAGCCTACAGAAAATAAACTTTTATTTGACAGTAAATACCTTTTTTGAAAAAAAATGTTGCCTCGCATTAACAATATGTATAGTAATCACAATGAAAATTTTGAGCCAAGGCTTCTCTGGAGTAGTAGTCCGGTAGCCAAAAGGCTAAAAATAGGTTAACCTTGATTTGAGGTATGAATAAAATATTTTGACTGTTTTTGATAGCTTATGTTATGTACATTTCAGATCCTATGGATGCCACTTTGCCAGAGTTGAGCATTTTGAGTAATTCAAGATGGCGCCTAAAAAGTTAAAAATTTTCTTTTGAAGCGATATGGTCATATGGCATGTCCTTTTATATGTTTTTTAGGTCAAGGAGTCAGAATATAACGTCATTTTTGTTGAAAAATCAATTCAAACGTGATTACTTGAAATTTTATTGAAACAAATTGAAAAAATTATATTGTAATACTTTAAATGAAATCTTGAACTTTTAAATGTTAACATCTGGGATTAAAATTTAAATGCAAAATGATACATATCATATT
The DNA here is from genome assembly GCA_038373865.1 of Uloborus plumipes. NCBI lineage: Eukaryota > Metazoa > Arthropoda > Arachnida > Araneae > Uloboridae > Uloborus > Uloborus plumipes. Next base: position 17,544 of record JAXGGA010014084.1, on the reverse strand, counting down.
GCTACCTGAGCTCAAGACAACATAATTTTAAAGTGAACATTAGACTAAAATTCTTCCCTGATGCATAATTTTTAGTACATCTTTCGTTATGTAGACATTTCACTGCAACGCGGTTTGAGCTTATAACAATATACAAGTTAATACCGCTTCAGAACAAAATTTTCAATGTTTTAGGTGCCATCTTAGATGCCATCTTGAATTACTCAAAATGCTCCGTAATCACGTTTGAATTAATTTGTGAGCAAAAATGACGTTATATTCAGACTCCTTGACATGAAAAACATATAAAAGGACATGTCATATGACCATATCGCTTCAAAACAAAATTTTTAACTTTTTGGGCGCCATCTTGGACGCCATCTTGAATTACTCAAAATGCTCAGCTCCGTCAAAGTGACATCAATCGGATCTGAAATGTACGAAACATAAGCTATCAAAAACAGTCAAAACATTTTATTCATACCTCAGAACAAACTTTTCGAAATGGCTACCTAACTATAGGTAAGAAAGTTATTGCTTTCTTTGGATTTTTATATTCATATGTGCCAATAATCGCTAATGGGGCATAATAAAAAGAGAATTAATTTTGGCAACAGTTAGAAAATAGAAAGTGCTTATAGTCAAATTTTTTTCTAAATTAGGTTCATAAGATGTTTTCACCAACTGAGTTTTCACCATTGAAGTCACAAGGATAGAAACTGTAATAATGGGACTCATTTAACGTGCAATATTTGATAATGGTTGACTCCAGAGAGATTGATACTGTAAATATATATTTATTTTAATACACCAAGCTTATAACATTTCCTATTTACCTAAACATTATTTGTAGCTTGCATTTGTATTTAGGCTTTAGGGTGTGTAATACAGTTTTTTTTAGTTTATCCAAACAGAAAAAATAGCCATTGTTGACAGAAGTAGCCATTTATGTATTTAGATGTGCACTTTAATGCTGAAAAAATTATGAATGAGTTTCACTGAAACACATTACACGGCAGAAACTCGGGCAGGGCCGGGTACCCGGCTAGTTACTTTTATATTTGCAAAGAACGTGAGTTTTATCTTTTATTCAGAGTTACATACAAACAACTCAAAAACTTAGAATAGATCAACATTTAATATAGTTTACGCTTTAATACTAATAATAGTATTAAATATAATTTTCATATTTGTAAAGAACGTGAATTTTATCTTTTAATTCAGAGTTACATTCATACATATACAAACAAACCCACATGTGAAACTGATAAAAGCGTATTAGAAAAGTCATAATGTAAAATGCGTGTCATTCATTCCCGGTGGCCCCTATATATCGAGATCTCTATGCTTACTTAGCAAATTTCTAAACAAACTTTTTTTTTTTTCAGTCTTGCCCATAAAAGATCTGGTTCAATTGATAGAATAAGACAAAATCTCAACAGAAAGATGGGGCCAGCAAGACAAGCCGCCTACAATGAAACATCAGAAGATAAACCTTTGGTGGAGCCGTCTGGTTCACAGCCAAGAACAAGGTAGACCGGTTTGATCCTTTAAATATTTGAATGATTGCATTTCAGGTAATAAGATTAGATTATAAGGGCAATTGATATTATATAAGGCAATGAACATTCCAACAACTCATAAAATAAAATTGTACTTTATTAAAAAATAAATGAAGATGTTTCTCAGTCAAATGTCAAAACGCAAATTATTTTTTCTTTTCTTTTCTTTTTTTTTCTGCTAAAAAAAAGAAAAAAAAAAAAAACAATATTTGCGTGAAAATTATACAGATACAGATCGTGAGAAAATTTTTGCGTTAGAGCGAAGCTCTCTTTCGCTGTTTGGGTGAGAGAGAGAACATGATTGAGCTGATATGAAGCAAATGAAAGGACTGGGTCAAATGTAAGTGCAAATTTACTAGAGCTTAGAGGAACAAAGCGTAGGAAATAGCAGAGCAAGGGACCTGCCCCACGCTCTGTACTCACTTCGCGCCGGAAGTGGGCAAGGAAAAGACCTACTGTTAGGGCCAATCCTAACATGGTAGGGGTCTTTATGAGCGCCTAACCAGCAAGCCTTTTTTTCTCACCGGTAGGGATGGAAATATTCACTAAAAGTGAGAAGGCTGTAGACATCGGGGTGAGGCCCAGCATAGCGGCAAGCTGAGGTGGATGTGGGTGAAAATTATAGCAATATCTTGTTTTGCTTTTCCTGCTTTGGTTTAAAAATAAAGTGATTGTTGTCATTTGGAAGAGAGAAATAAAGTCCTCTTTGATATAAGTAACCGGACACAGGAAAATGTATAAAGATCGTACTCGTGTTAGACGGTTAGCTTTTGCACAAATATTTATCGCTGAAACGTGACGCGATTTTTAAAATTGCTCTGCTACTTAAAGTTGCTTTACGTTCCACACGCGCACAACGTTTTATTATTTGATTTCTTCTGGGTGCATAACTCTTAACTCATCTTGTTACTTCTTTTTTCTCGTTTCATATAGCTGTTATTATTATTTATAGATGATAAATCTTTTCGCATCCTATTGATCTCTTGCAGGAGGTGCCGCCTGCACGGGACCGACAGCGTGTGGTCCTGGGTGGTGGCCTTCGCCAATTTCTTCGTCTGCTTCATCATTGTCGGACTCGGAAGGATGTCCGGCGTCCTGTACGTGGAATTCATGGAGATCTTCCACATCGGCAGGAAATCCGCATCCATGCCCTTCAGCGTCCAGCAAGCGGCTAGGAATCTTTTCGGTAGTTTCCGAATTTATTTTTGTGTTGTTGATATTGATGCTTTTTTTTAGAGCAAGAATATTTTTGGTGCTAAATCCCATTCGATCACCACTCACTCCGTGGTTCCCCCGTACTAAAGCTTGAGACTAAAAAAAAAAAAAAAAATGATAGTGACTAGTGGCCAGTAAACCCAAAAAAGTTAGTGGCCACTTTGAACAAAGTTCCAAAGTTGTGATCCAACTTCACTTAAAACTTAATTCTGCATGTAGTAATATTACACTATGTACTTGCACATATCTTAATTAAATTACCATATACAAAAGAAAAATGTTTTTAAAAACTTATAAACCTTTTCTGAAAAATAAATATATTTATTTTAAAATCCAAATAATAAGACATCATGCAAATAAAACATAAACTAAACGCACCTGCATACTTGGAGTTTAACGAATGTTTCATTTAATTTGCAGATTAATCATAAATTTGGTCTCTTTTGACTATTTTTCCAACAAAGTATCATTGCATTCTCTAGATTGATATTATGGATTTAAATGTTTTGTACAACATATGGGTCAATTTTCTCTCCAAGTTGACACTAGCCCCCCCCCCCCCCGGGCCTGTGCATTGTGCAACACCTTGTATACTTAAATACAGGAACTGGAGCGGTGGAACTAAATGCATGCTTAACTCTGCTCAATTTTTAATACGCTTTTGTTAGTTTCACATGTGAATATGTATGTATGTAACTCTGAATAAAAGATAAAATTCACGTTCTTTACAAATATAAAAGTAATATATTTTAACACTATTATTAATGCTAACAGGCTAAACTATGTTATTACATGTTGATGTATTAGTGTTTAAGTTGTTTGCATGTAAATCTGAATATAAGATAAAGTTCACGTTCTTTACAAATTTAAAAGTAATACATTCAATAATGTTATTAATACTAAAGGCTAAACTGAAAAACATGTGTATTATAAGTTCATGTAAACTTAGAGAGAGCGCGGATTTTCAATAGTTTTGAAAATCAGAGGGAAATCAGTTAGCGTATCATGAAATATGGTTTAAAAGCGTATTTTTTAGTTTTTTTAAACTATAATTTAAATTAACCGCTTGCCTGATTATCCCGAGTTATCTCGGGCTGGTATGAGTTGCAGGTAATTATTATTCCGAGAAAACTCGGGTGAAGCTAAATGGTTTTACACCTATAAAATATTAAAAATTCAACTTAAAACCTACATAATTTATTTGTTTCATTTCTTTGTTTTTTCAAATCAAATAAAAAATATAAGATGCTTTTTTGCAATTTTTTCAAAAAAATATGTAAGGGAAGAGGTTAATATTTTACACACTATGATTCCAGCCTTTCCACGGGAAGTGATATAAACTATTATTTTTCCAGGTCCTTTAGCTGGAATTTTAGGTCAGAAGTATGGCGTACGTGTAGTTACTCTTATTGGAGGTGTTATCGGCGCTGTCAGTGCTATTACTTGCTTCTTCATAGCAGACATGCTTTGGATTACCATCATGTGGGGCTTATTTTTTGGTAAGTAGTGCTGCCTTATTTTCTCTCGCAATTTTGGTAATAAAAACGTACTCGTTCGTTTAAAAATATATAGGTACCAATTGAAAGAACACTATTTATTATGCATGAGGGAACTTGTTTGTAAATTTTAAATAATATAAAACTTGAGTTATAACCTTTTAGTGACAAAATTGTATATAAACTGCTTTATCTTTCCAGTGATAAGTAGCCATTTCATAGCTGGCAGCGATCAAAGAGAGCCTGATTATTTAAATATTTTATTTGTTTCTGTTTTCTACTTCAGAGTTTTCCAACCTTTTTTGGCTGCTAACCCTCAAAAGTTCTTGAAAAAATGTCGCTGACCTACAAAGTCTGCAATTTTAGGACGATTAAGAAGAGTAATTTTGCATTAAAAATTTCTGTTACAAGGTCAAAGTTTTTGTCATCAATATATTACCCCCTTTCAAAACGTAATGGCGCCCCCCCCCCGATACCAATTGTTAAAAAGAAAAACAATTGCTAAGCTAGATAATTTTAACCGATTTGTACCCAAATACTGCAAAAAGGGGAATGTGAGGCAAAGTGAAATAATTGAGTTTAAGTACCTGCTTCAAAAAAACAAAAACAAATGGAAATTTTGTTCTAAAAATTATTGTACATAAAGAAGGAATAATATATTTTGTGATACAACTTTCGTCGGCATATTAATTTTTATCTTTTGGTAGTTATTTTGTTGTTTTCAAAAATTGTGGGAAATTTTCGCCTCAGAAAATTATGGGACAAAAAGAAAAACAAACTATTTTTGTGATGAAAAATTTTCCATTCGACGATTAACAGTAATTTTCATCTAATGAATGCGTAAAAAACGAAAAAAAAATTATTAATGAAAAGCAAACGAATAAGTAAATTAATGAATAAATTAATTAATATGAGAGAAAAAATAAATACGTGAATAAAATAAAGGATAAATAAGAAAGCGAGATAATGAATGATTAAATAAGTAATTAAATAAGTAAAAGAACGTACATAAATTAATAAATGAAGAAATACATACGTGATTTAATAAATGAATGAGTAAGTAAACGAAATGAGGTATCTTACTTTCCCCCGTCCACTTCGCCCGTGTGCATTTGACAAATTACGTTGAACATTAAAAGTCAAAAAATGCCCAATATAAACTAAATAAGTAGGGGAGAGTGGTAATGAATGGGCCACTTTTTGGTTTTGAATTTTTGTAATTTTTTCTAACTCTTTGTTTTAACTCTAAATTGGTGTTTTAGTTACTTTACTTATCTGACTCTCTAAAAAAGTCATAAAAGTTGGATTAGCACTTGTCTATAATTTTGAAATTTGGCCCATTCAACCCCACCTATGGGGTTGAATGGGCCATCGAAGGTAATGAATGGGCCACTAAATGAATTCAATGAAAACATGTGGATTTAATATTTTATTTGCTGAATATGACAAAATAAATGTGGCACTTGACATGATGATACAAAATCATACTGAAATTAAAATTATATAAACATCAAAACTGATGCAATTAAAATAAAACTGATGCATACCAATTGTAGCAGAAAAATGACTAAATAATGAGATTGTAAGAAATAAATAACATCAAATATATATAAAAAAATAACAGATAATACACACTATGATTTAACAAAATTTATATATTTCAAAAATAATATTAAAAATCACTTTCAAAAACTTCATCTTCATTTTCAAACTTGTCATGAAGATTCATTGCTACTGCAGCATAAACAATATTTTTTCTTTCGGTTACGGGTTTGTTTTACTGAAAGAGATGGCTTTTGGTTTATCTTTGTTAAACCCGCAGTTCAAGCCACGCACTGCGACCAGAGGTCTATTGTACTATAGGAATATAATATAGATCTGCAAATTATATTTAGAAGTTACTACAAACCTATTTTGACGACAGTAATCTTAATCTATCTATGACAGTCAGTTGTGTTTCATATTAATGCGAAAATCTAAAGAAAAGGAAGAAAAACAATATTTAGGTGGCCCATTCATTACCATGACATAGTGGCCCATTCAGCCCCACCTATACTTTTGGAATACATTTAGGTTTTTTGAGTACATTGAATTTAAATAACATCAAAATACATCTTAAAATTAGTTTATAGATATGGAAAGACTAGCTTATACATATGTATGCAGTGAAATACTTGGTACATTTTAGCTAGGAAATGTTTTACTAAAAAGGGAAAAACTTACTTTTCAGTCAGATTCTTGACCATGCCACTCTAATTTGAAAATGGCTCAGCACAAACGAATGAAAATTGGATGAGTTTAATAGAACAAAGAGCTTCATCTATTGGTGGCATCAAAAAAAAATCATGCAAATACTTTTTCATATTTTGTTAGTGGCCCATTCATCACCATGGCCCATTCATTACCACTCTCCCCTACTGCACTAGACATCAGTAGATTTTAAAAGTTAATTACAAAAATTTTATCCTTTTATAATAACAAGAGATATTTTTGAAAAACAACGAATATTACAAAAAAAGGTATAAAATTTTGAAAATGGCTTGCAAAATTATTTTTCGTTGATCTTTAGAGCTACTTATTTTTTGACAGGAATCAACTATATGTCTAAGAACTTAGTTAAAACATTGCTAGATAGGCGATGCTGCAAACTGAGAAAATGTGTTACCATTTCACTTTGTTTCACATTCCCTTTCTTAAAAAAAATATGTTCTATTTTATGGTTGCAGTTTGGTTTTTGTAAACTAACTTTAGTTCTTTAAATTTTCAAAATTGTATTCCAAATTAGGAAATTTCAAAAATGTCCCAGCATTTTTCTGTACAGTTTCTACGCTACCATGCACAGTTTTGTAACCTGATTTTGGACCAACACAATCATAAGAAAGAATACAAAATTCAAATTAAAAAAAATAGTAATTATTTGATTTTAAAACTTTTTTGAGTTATGCCACTAGTTTTCAACCAGCGTACATTCTCAGTTTGATGTTTTTTAATAGGCGTGCAATGGTTTTCGGCTTTACATTTCAAAGCACTATAACATTTTAAGAATCCGTAACATTGCTATTAGCATCAGCTCCAATTACGTACGCAAAAACATTCAACGTGGGAATTACAAATTTGCCATCGTTTTAAATTAAAATGTAATTACAACTACAAATATACTGCTGTACTGAACTTAAATAATTTTATGGCCTGAATGTTTCCAAAACGGATTATTCATTGCTTGCAAGATAACAACGAGTTTAAAGCATTTTTTGGAAGTATTCCTTGTAATATAAAAATTTTATTAATAGTTTACTCATATTCTACTTCATATTTTTCTCATGTAGGTATCAGCACTGCATTTACTACGACTTTGAACCAAGTTTCAATAGATCAGCACTTTGATAAGCATCGAGCTACAGCAGGTGGTCTTGCATTTTCCGGAGGGTGCGTTGGAGCCTTCCTCTTCCCAGTTGTAATAGAAATCCTGATGTCCCTTTATGGAATAACTGGAACTTTTCTAGTCATGGGTGCAATTATTCTCAATGTGATACCAGCCTCCATGCTGCTTACTGAACCCAAGCCCGACGCAAATGAAAGTGACGATACCGCAGACCAAACCACGGCAAAGACTAAGTATGGATCGCTAGAAAAGACTGTTGCATCCAACGCAAATGACAATGGGGCTGTCAATAATTCGGAAGCAGGCTTGAAAAGTTCTAAACCTGCTGAAGAAAACATTAATTTTGGTGTATTGCGTGAAAACAACGGTTTTGTTCTCAGATTATTGTCTTTAGATCCACTAGAAAAAGCGTTTTCTAAAGACAACAGAGAAAACACACTGCTGCTAGTAGACAAAATCCGTATGCTGGACGAATTGGAGGAAGTGTATGCTGCTGCAGAAAATCGGCAAAGATCGTTGCCCCAATCCACGTCTTTGACTGAATCTAGTGCGGAAAATACACAAGAAAATGTGCAAAACAATAGCAGTTTTTCCAGTTTGGATCTTGTTAAGAAACGCATGTCCACGAAACGAGGCTCGAAGAAATTTTACGAAACCCCCAGAAAGCAATTCATTAAAAACAAGCTAAAGGAGCTCTGTGCTAAAGACGACTTGAGATTCAATTCGTATTTCCCGGAAGAAAATCAATCCCAAATCGTCAGAGTGCTCCAAGAGCTGAAAAAACTTAACGAAGTCCTGAGCAACAAAGATATATTCGAATCTTCCGGCGACAGCTCCGTAAGTTTTGAATGTTACGATACCGAAGAAGTTAAATACCCCTTGAGGAGGTACCGCATCAAGAATAAGAAGAGAATAAAGAAAGGCGACCCAGAAGCTCTCCAGAGCTACCTGATGACAGCTCTAAAATTACACGCCAACCCCATATTCTTGCTGATATGTCTATGCCGCGGTGTCTTCATGCTGACCTTCATTCCTCTGGTCACGGTTGTTGTTGATTTTGCCATGGATAAAGGTTTGCCCCAAGCGGACGGCAAATACATGATAGCCCTACTGTCCATCGGTGATTTCTTGGGGAGGCTGTGCTTGGGGTGGATTACCGATAATGGATGCTTGAGTCTTCCCAGGTACATGCTGGTGATGATGATGCTGTTGGGAGGTAGCACCGCTTCGTTGCCGTACATGGATTCCAGGGCAACCATGATGGTGGCGATCCTGTTATTCGGCATTTTGAATGGTTCGCTATTCGTCCACCATCCCCTTTTGGTCTCGAAGTACATGAAGAGCCACGAGAAAGTGATTGCCATGGGTTTCATAAACTTCCTTTCCGGATTTCTTGGATTGGCGCTACCAGCATTCATAGGTACGGATTTCGAAATAGTTCTCCTTTTATCCCTTCCGACCTGGCGTCCGGTATACGGGACATAAGCTTTGAACAGCTGAAAACAAGTTAATTATTGATTAAATTACGTGACTTTTTTTGTAGTTGACTCTTTACATCCTGCTTATTATTTTTAGTGCAAAAATTTCTCGTTTTGGGATTGGCAGCAGTCCCAAATATGGAATAAAACATTGGGTTTTGGTTGTTTTTCCAACTATGGATTCTCGTCGCAAAGTCGATGTTTTATTTATTTATTCATTTTTTAAATGCGTCATCTTTTATTTATCATTTCAAATGCCTAAATTTTATTTATTATTGTTTGGAAAACATTTTACGATGTCTGATGTTTTATCGTTTTTCAATGTCGTAATTCAAGCACTCTTTAAAAGTTTCACCAGCAAACTTAAAAATTTTTTTGTAAGATATTCTTAGCCATAGTACTCTGTCTACCAACTGGAAACAGTTTTGGTGAACTATTTCATAATTCTCATTAGAGGGATTAATGCTTTTTAAAAATTTACGGTATATTCAAATTTTTGTCCATATCACTGCAGGAAATATTGATATTTTAAGCATTGTGTTACATCGAATGGAGTGTGTACGCAATTTATAAAAATATTTTCATTTGAAAAAATTCAATTTTTCCAGAGTAGAAAATTAGGCAATATTTTGTTGCGCTAAAAATAAAATTTAATAATTCAACTTTGAAAAGCCCAAATGGACTGGAATACAGCAGACACGTGTTTCGGCGTTACAAGGAATGCTTTTTTTATTTAAAAAAAGGAGAGCCTATGGGTCCAAAAACATCCAGTAAAAGCTTTTGTCGGATATCTTTGTTTCTTTAAGCTCACTTTTTTATTATTCAACTTAAAAAGACGTTCTTTGTAATGCCAAACCACGTATCTGCAGTATTCCAACGCATTTCTGCTTTTTAACGTTATATTATTACTGTTTATTTTTGATAATATATTGTGTGCTTAGTTTAAATGTTGCCCTAATGTTCGCTCTTTTTTTTTTTTTTTTTTGCAGGATATTTCAGGGACCATCTTGGATCGTACGATCAGATGTTTTATTTGAATGGTATCATTTGCGCCGGAGTGGGATTCATGTGGATCTTGGAACCGCTCCTCGTTAAATTCCTGCCCCCAGAGAATTCGCCTTACGACGAATTCATTTATCCGAGGAAGAAATGAGTCTCTGGAGTTGCTGTGCATCAGATTGTTTAACAGACACTCACGATCTGCTTCAATGCGTTGTCATTTGTCTCAACATGTTCCGGATTCATTTTTTCCGAATTATTTGATCAACATGTACTGACATGTACTTCTTTGCTCAAAGCGTTGATACAAATCTAAAGCTTTCTCTGACTTCTTTGAAAAATGTACGGTTGAAATTTGCTACGAGCTACTACACTGTGAAAATTGAACTATTGTTTTTACAGCATAATACTGGCAGCCGAGGTTGCAATTTAAAACTTTAACATGCACAGCAAAAAACTGTAAAATTAGCAATTTTACAGTTTACAGTTTATTACTGTAAAGTTAGAAATTTTAGTTTATTGCAGCAAAATCTAGCAATATTATACTGCAAAAACAGCAGTATAACACTGGCAGCCTAAGTTTCAGTTTAAAACTTTAAAATACACGGTAATAAACTGTAAAATTGGCAATTTTACAGTTTATTACTGTAAATTTAGCAATTTTACGGCTTAATACTGTGAAATAAGCAACTAAACTGTAAAATTAGCTATAGTAATATCATACTACAAAAACAACAGTATAATAGTGGCAGCCGAGGTTTCAGTTTAAACTAGAATCCACCGTAATCAACTATAAAATTAGCAATTTTACGGTTTAGTACTGTAAAATTAGCACAATTTTAGTTTTTTGCAGTGAAATGAATTTTTTTTAGTTTTTTACTCTAGATTTAACTGTATTAGACTATAAAAACAACTGTATTTTTGCCTCAAAACAGAGGAGAGATTCTCCTATACTGTTCCTCTGAAAAGTTGAGGTATGAATTTGATAATGTTTCCCTTTTTCCGGTAATTGGACAGTGGATTTGCCAAGGATTTCCGTTGAAGTACATTTGCGGAAGTGAGTACAAATGTTCCCCTACTCCCCAATTGAGTGCTAGTTGCCCTTTCATTGTGCAAAGTTTTGTTCATTTATTCTTTCTTAAAAAAAAAAAAAAAAAAAAAAAAAAAAAAAAAAACAATAATAAATAAAATAAATGATGTAAACTTAGCAGAAGACTGAAAGTTGTGGCAAAGTTCAAATCCTTGCCTCGCATTGGAGAAATTTGATAATGTTTCCCTTTTTCCGGTAATTGGAAAGTGGAATTGCCAAGGATCTCAGTTGAAATGAGATCAAAAAATTGATCTTGCAATGATCAATTATACTATTAAAGGAATTGTTAGAATTCTCCAAATGGTTCCCCGCATTTCGTCAGGACCGTTCTGCCCATTTCGCTTCAAATCTTTTGTAAAGATTTTAGTGATGCCTGCTATGAGCAATTATGTAACTAATAAATAGGTTTTGTAATATACACTGCGATGCAAAAGTTTAGACAAAATGCAAATGTGTGAATTAAAAAAAAACTATTCAACGAAATGCTTTCAAATTTCTACTGCATGTGTACAATATGGTCCCAAATACGTGTCTGGAGTTCTTATAACTATAACTGGAATCAAATTTTGGATATTACAAAAGACATTTTTTTACATTGTTGCAAAAGTTTAGACAATAGTCAGATTTTATACAAATATCCGTTTAAATGTAATTGGTGGAGGAAATGCGAGACTGTATTATTCATTTATAAAGTGCCGAGATTGCTGAATAAATAATCAAAATCTCAAAAGCTCTTTAGTTTTCGTGTAAAGAAGATGAGAAAGTTTGGAAGCCGAAATTTGAAAATGAACCTACTTTATTAATTTTTTGTCTTTTAAATCGGCTCTAGTATGGTAGTACGTTGTTTTTTACTTTGTGGAGAGCAAATTCAGACATGCGTATCGATCAAAAAGTCCAAGAAAAAATATATTTCTTAAGGATGAAGGAATTGAAAAAAACGACTCAGACTGACGATTCGACCCTTAAGCCTACAAAACTTCAACTTGGGTCAAAAACAGCACGTGACAGCATAAGTAGATGAACAACTGAATCGGAATGCAGAAAAAAAAAAACAAAGAATTCTGCCTGAGCCTTTTCGGACAGAGTGTCCCAAATAAGCCAGATTTTAATGTGAAAAGCAGCATACGTATCATCGTGACTAAAAAATGAATGGTACTTTCTTTAATAAAAATTATTAAAATTGGGATGGCCTAGATGGATTATAATTCTTTTCGTGGGACTTGAGAAATATCCAATGATTATATGCTGTGCTGCTTTTACGAATAAAATCTGGCTTATTTGGGACACTCTGTCCGAAAAGGCTCAAGCACAATTCTTTTTTTTTTATGCATTCCGATTCAGTTGTTCATCTACTTATGCTGTCACGTGCTGTTTTTCACCCAAGTTGAAGTTTTGTAGGATTAAGGGGCGAATCGTCAGTCTGAGCCGTTTTTTCAATTCCTTCATCCTTGAAAAATATAATTTTTCTTGGACTTTTTGATCGATACGCATGTGTGAATTTGCTCTCCACAAAGTAGAAAACAATGTACTACCATACTAGAGCCGATTTTATTAGACAAAAAATTAATAAAGTAGGTTCATTTTCAAATTTCGGCTTCCAAACTTTCTCATCTACTTTACACGAGAACTAAAGAGCTTTTGAGATTTTGATTATTTATTCAGCAATCTCTGCACTTTATAAATGAATAATACAGTCCCGCATTTCCTCCACCAATCAAATTTCAAGGGATATTTGCATAAAATCTGACTATTGTCTAAACTTTTGCAACAATGTAAAAACATATCTTTTGTAATATCCAAAATTTGATTCCAGTTATAGTTATAAGAACTCCAGACACTTATTTGGGACCATATTGTGTACCTGCAGTAGAAATTTGAAAGCATTTCGTTGAATAGTTTTCTTTTTATTCACATATTTGCATTTTGTCTAAACTTTTGCATCGCAGTGTATTTTTTTTTTCACTACAGTTGGGACAAACCTAAGGTGATAAGATATTTCTCTCTTTAAAACGGTACTCATAACTTTTCGGGTTTATATAAAAAAGGACGACGACATCTTGGGTCCAAAATGAAAATAACGAGCATTTTGTTATTGATCAAACAAAGAAAAAAAATGACATATTGAACTCAAATGTGTTTTGAATGACGAATTGCAACATATGTGTGTGTGCAGACGTGTATGTGTGTGTACAGTGTATAGGCGTCACCACCCGAAGGAACAGGGGCCGGTGGACGTTTCAGGAAGTGACGCACCGGGACGCACTCTGTTACAAACTCCAGGGTCAATTTGAAAAAGAAACTGCGCGACGTCTGAGGTACAAAATGGAAACAAATAGCAATTTGTAATTGTTGTAAAAAGAAGAAGAGATATTCAAATTATGTTATTTGCAATCACGAACTGCGATACGTGTGTATGTATAGAAATGTGTTTGCTAGTGTGTACATGAGTGCATGTTAAGATTGTGTGAGAGAGAGCGTAGGAGTGTGTGCGTTTGTGTAGGCATGTGTAATGAAGGCATGTCTGTGTTCGTTTAAGGTATAGTAGTCTGGTAACTTGGGTTCAGAAAATCGATTTTTTTTTTTTGCTTAACTTGAAAGTACAATGTCTTGAGAATATACTGTGAAAATTTCGGACAGAAATTCGAAATTTTTCGGGAGTTAGAACGAGTGTCCTAGAGCGCCTCAGAGTCTAACCTTTAAAATTGTAGTCTGGTAACTTGGATTCAAAAAATCGATTTTTTTTTTCTTAATTTGAAAGTACAATGTCCTAAAAATATACTGTAAAAAATTTCAGACAGAAATTCGAAATATTTCGGGAGTTATAATGAGTTTCCTAGAGCGCCTCGGAGTTTGTTGTTAAACTTTAAACGCGTTTTTCTCAAAACATTATTTTTCTGGCCGGCCCGGGTCCTAACTTTTTTTCTACTGAACCGATTGCTTTCAAATTTTAACAGGCTGTTCTACACACTCATAGTTCTCGTCGGAACTAACGAGAATTTTTTTCACCCCTAACTTTTTATTTTACAACCCTTTCTTTGCTAAAATAAAAGGACTTTTTTTTCAAAGTCCGCCATTTTATTATTTACCCTTGAAATTTAACGTCAGTAGTTCCGACTAGAATGGCATATCTATAGATTAAGAATAATCAAGAATATTTGATTTCAGATAACATCAAGAGCCAAAATCACCCGGGCCACCCACGCGCTTTTTTTTTTTTTTTTTGAGGTTCCAACTTCGAGGCGCAATAATAATAGTAAAAAAAAAAAAAAAAAACTATTAAATTTTTTCAAATAAATAATTTTTTATATCTTCAATATGTAAATAAAAGCACTCTTAATATTCAAGAAGATTCATTTTTATTTTCCTATAAAAAACCACCCTCCAAAAAAGCCGTGAAAATAGGCATAAGTTACCAGACTACTACCTTAAGCGTAATGTGTGTATGTGGGCATTATGTAGGCTTGTATGTGTGTAGACGGTCGTATGCGTGTGTTTGTGTAGGGAATGGACGCTTGCACCAGGAGGGATAGAGGCCCAAAACCTGCACCACCTGAAGGGATCAGGGGCCGGTGGACCTCCGACGAGGTGGAGCATCGTCCACACACCTGATGGCAAGCTTCGGGCTCAATCTGAAAGAGGAACAACAACAGCAATTCGGTCATTGTTTAAAAAAAATACCCTGTTTCTGCGTAATTTGTTTTTGATTATACAGGAACATAAATATACAAGCGAAAATAAAGGTTTTATTTATTCCTATTTTTTCCATTACAATTGCGGGTAAGCATATTTAGTGTTCACCGCAAATGAAAAAGAATTTCATAAAAAAAATTCTTGCAACCAGTGTTTTTTTTTTTTTTTTTTCTTTTTTTTTTCATCACACATATAAGTTGAAAATTTCATCTAGAAGTGTATCAGGCGAAAATAACTAAAACATATTTATTAATAATGATGATTTGTGAAATTTCTTAGACTCAAGATGTATGGGACAGCCTTCCTCAAAACGGGATAATCCCATTCAAAATGGGAAGTACGGGTCACCTTAGGCCAGAATTTCCCAAAGTGTGGTCCGCGGACCCTCAGGATCTGCGAGCTCATGCCAGGAGGTCCACGGTGTTATCCTGCTAAATCGTAAAAAATAATTGAAATTGAATGACGAGTAACAATATTTTGACTAAAAAAGAAAGCACATTTATAAAGAATTAGAAAGTTCTTGTTTACGGGGTGGGGGGGGGGGGGGACAAGCAGAGAGCAGCAAACGCCACTGAATTTTCGATTTGGAAACATTTTTCCGATACTAAAATGATATGTCGTATGGTATATTATTTTGTGGTATGGGAAGGTAGGGTGAGTTCTGGTAAGTGCGTACCCTTTTTTTCAAAGTTCATGTTCTCAAGGATGCTGCTCTGTTGAAAAATCTTGTACACTCAAAATTTTTTTTTAGTTTTCTTTCCAGATCCTTTACAAAGATTTTCAAGCATATAATATGTTAAATAAACCATAAGCATAGGTTTTGTGATCTGGTTTATGACACCTATTCTAAGGTACGCACTTTCCCTACCTGGCGGGGTAAGTGCGTCCACCTTAAATTATGTGAATATGAGCAGGAAAAAACTTCTGGCACATATTAAATATGTTAGGTAGTTGCCTTGGGATAATTCCTAATACTAGAGATCAGCACTTGCTTGCATGGCTAAACGCAATCAGTGATATCCCACGTGTCTTGCGAACATCTATGATTTGAAGATTGAGAGTATTGTGTTTGTGATTCTTCCTCTGTCCTTTTAATAAAACCAAGGGAGCAAATGTAAGTTGTTTTTATTCAGTAATAATCACTTATAGTCTACATAGTTAATTTTGGTTTAATACATTAATCAGTCTGTGTTTAAGATAGGGTTCGCACTTACCCCTTCTTAAATGTAAGATGAGACATGTGCGTACAATAACGTTGCTGTAAGTGCGTACCCCTATGATTTTCTTTGATTCTATTTTTATGGTAGATCGTTAGGTAACCTGAGTGAACAATTCGCTTTTTTTTTTTAAATAAATACGGTTTTAAAATATTTTTCTTATTAGAATCAGCAGCAGTAAGAAAAAACACAAAATAAAGAGTAAAAAAAAAAAAAAAAAATAATAATTGATCATGATATGATACTTGTACTTTTTTTTTCTTGTACATTGAAATAGTTTTTCACAAGGTGTTCTTAATTTTCTTAAATATAATTTATTCATTACTCCACCTTCGCTTTTTGAATCGGTTCCTTATTTAGTGTTTCACGTAATTTCATTGCTTCATTTGTCATTCCGGTTTAAATAAAGTATAGTTTATGATCGCTATTCTCAACGAAAAATTTACTAACTGATATCTAAAAGCCAATATATTTCAGAGGTAATGAATAAAATTGAAATCTTATGCCGCATTCAATGTAAGTATAAATACTTGATGCAAATGACGTCGGATTTATAACCGGCTTATAAAAGAGTTATAAGCAAAATTAAAGGTGAATTACTAGAATCGGATTTTCCACGTAATGGTACACACTTGCCTCATCATAATGGTACGCATTTGCTCCGCATAATATTACGCATATGCCTCATGATAGTGGTACGCACTTGCCCCATCATAATCGTACGCACTTACCCCCACCTTACTTTAAAGAAAGGGAAAGTGCGCACCGTCATATAAACAAATTTTAGTTAAGAGTATTTGATCAAAATACCCCATGTATATTATTAGCAGCTATTACTCAAAAGAAACAGCTTGCATTTCTTGACTTCAATTGCTTGGTATGACTACAAGAGAAACTGAAACAAAACCTTCTCAATCTTTACTTTAGAGTTTTTTTGAAGACATTTAAGTTGTCTCTGATTGTGTTTCGTCTATTGATTCCTGGCCTGAATTCTACCTATTGAAATTATCATTAGACAGTTATCTAACATAGTCGATGCGTTGCAGAAACCATTTCAGGACAGTATTCATTTAATTCCCAGTGGACGCACTTACCCCGTGGACGCACTTACCAGAACTCACCCTATATTATGTTTGACATTGTGTTTCTAAAATCCAATGTGGAATAAAACTTTTTGATCTCCTGATCTAAGCGACGGACCTGAAGCTGAATATTGCGCCTAACAAGCGGATTTTAGCTTTATTTTTAGCTACAAAAGAGTGCTAGATTCTCTTATCTTTTAAAAGTCAATGCGGAAAATAGAAATGAGTTAACACGCTACACATTTATTAATTTCATGAGCATGAAAAAAAGTTCAAAAATTTTGGAAAAAAAAAATTAAATGTATCAAATCAAGTTATTTTTTTTACATATATATTCTTTCTACGTACGAGGGG